>CAUYSK010123112.1:0-11834 GCA_963575035.1 Avahi laniger | reverse complement strand
GCTCGCAGTCTGAGTACCCCTCAGTCTGCTGTAGGACCCCAAAAAGAAAGGTCCTATTCCTTGGAGATGCCTCCATGTGATGGCTAAATTGTCTCTCTGGGCACCCATGGGTAGGGAAGTGGAAGGAGAGAATGGAGCGATATGGTGTCTGCTGATAGGCTCAGGTCTGCACCCAGGGAGGTGCCCCAAGGGAACTGGGAGCCCAGTGCTGTGTCCACAAGAGGCCACTGCTCACTGGCAGCAGCTGTCTCTGGGCTGGTGTCAGCAGGCCACCAACAGTCTGAGACGCACGGGAGGGGAAAGTTATCTGCTCCACCTACCCTTGTTGCTGGTCTCCAAGCCTCTGGGGGACATTTCTCCTTCCAGTTCTTCTCTGCAACATCTTCCCATGGAGTTTCCTGTACTTTCAGGCACCCTTCCTTCCGACCCTCACCCAATCTATGTTTTTCTGCTAGTTTATTTTTTTTCATTTTCTTCTAAAATCTGTCTTTTTCGCAGAGACACTCTGACTGGTGGCTTTTCTTGTCCGCCATCTTGGCTCCTCCTTCTGATTCCTCTTGGGAGTGAGAGATGATATTTGGAGACCTGTCCGGGCAGAGTTCTTTAATTAAAGTATAGTTTCTAAGTTTACCAGAGTCCCCACCACTTCCCTATTGTATTACACAGGACATACTCCATTTACTTAAGTTGCCTACTTGATCTTATAGGCATTTCAGCTTGCAAACCCTGGGAAGAGGCCTATGGTAAGATCCATAATCATTTTAATTTTGTCCTGCTACAAATTATGACTTAAATAACGCAATCATTAAATTTCTCTATGTCGGCTGGGCGCAGTGGCTCACGCCTGTAATCCTAGCTCTCTGGGAGGCCGAGGTGGGTGGATTGTTTGAGCTCAGGAGTTTGAAACCAGCCTGAGCAAGAGCGAGACCCCGTCTCTACTAAAGATAGAAAGAAATTAATTGGACAACTAAAAATATATATAAAAAAAAAAACTAGCCGGGCATGGTGGTGCATGCCTGTAGTCCCAGCTACTCGAAAGGCTGAGACAGAAGGGTCACTTGAGCCCAGGAGTTTGAGGTTGCTGTGAGCTAAGATGACGCCACGGCACTCTAACCCGGGCAACACAGTGAGACTCTGTCTCAAAAAAAAAAAAAATGTCTCTATGTCATGGTTTCTCCATCTGGAAATCTGGAGCGATAGTAACTGTGCCAAAAAGGGTAAGAATAGTATCAACTAGAAACATTTTCAAGTTCTGGTATTTCTACCACCACCTCAAATTTATAGTGACATAAAAATTTATTTTTGCTTAGTTTTTGAAGTTTTATAGAATAAGTTAAAGTATCATCTGAAATAAATTAAAAATAATTTGAGAATTAAACTTTATATTTTTCAACTTAAAAATAAATTGATAAATAAAATCTGTATGATATTTAAGTGGGCTAAGAATAAGCTCAAAGCTTATAAATATTTGTTTCTTGACCAGAGAAGAATTCATTGTCCTTAAATGTCCATTTTTCTTCTTTCTTTAATAATAGAGCTTTCAAATCTTGGTTGGACACCTGGTCTTGGAATGAGATTTACATTTTCCAGCTAAATAATCCAGTAACTAAATTTCATATCCATAATAGCTGCAACAGCTAAATAGTAAGGAACATTAATAATAAGGTTTGTGGATAGGAAATAGGAGGAAGAGATGGGTTGTGCCAGGTCAGCTTCCAGGACATTCCTCTAAAGAGAAGGGAATTAACTTTCACTCTCCCTTCTTCAGACTTCAGACTTCAGCCTGGCATGTGAATCTAATGGTGTGTCTTTTCTACCATAAACATGCAAGCAATGGTGTAGGGGTGAGACAAAGCAATAGAACAGAACAAACCTGAATCCCCAATACCATATCAACCCAGACTGCGTATGTGTAAACTATCTGTTTTCCTTGATTTGGCTCTTACTACAAAGCAAACAGATTTGCTAACTAATACATATCTTACATATCCTGTAAATCATTACACAGGCCTACATGGGGGAAAAAGGCTGCGAATAATCACATGCACAAGAGAACTATTTCTGTGGAAGTTAGTCGTACTTCTTTCTCAACCTTCTGAGTGTGGTATCAATTATCTCATGACCAAAATACCAACAGTTACTTGCAGGGATGGCATATATATGAGCCCAACACTTGTACTCCCTTAATTAATATTTTGAAATAAAAAATAAAGGAAATTAGATGTTGTGTCCATATGTCAGGGTCAAAATAGGGTTTTATTATTTAAATTTGTTAATTATAGTGACACACTGATGCAGTATAGCACAGTTGTTAAGAGCAGAGGTCCTGGAGCCAGAACACCTAGGTTTGAATTTTTGTTCCAGGTTGGCTTTTTCGAGTTTTTTTCAAGTTTTTCAGTTGGCGTTTTCAAGCTTCAAAATGGAGTGCTCAGTAACTTGGATTGCATTCTGCAACAGAGAGCACCTTCCTGAATCACATTTAGGGATAATGATGATGACATTGATGATGATTTTTGACAAGACTGCTTCATAGGTAGTGTTGTGTCTTTCCAGGCATAAAATACCAGTTTTTATGTCTTTTTGTAATGCTAGCAGCCACTGATGCTCAATGCTTGTATTCAATAATTCACTAGGGACTGTGAAAGATGTAGATATTCAAATTATTTTTTCTTCAGTTATTTGATGGAATACCTCCATAAAAAGAAACTTGACCTCGTCTACTATTTGCTTACTTAGTGGTACAATTTACATATGAAAAGCAGGATAAACGCCTGATTGTTTTCTTTTATCCGAAAGTTTTCAAAATAAAGAGTTGGTTTCTAGCATCCTCCAGTGATGACTGTATTAGGCAGGAATCTCCAGAAAAACAGAGCCAAAAGGATATATATATAGATACATAAAGGGAATTTATTGTGGGAATTGGCTCACATGGTTATGGAGCTCAAGGAGTCCCACAGTGTGCTGCCAGCAAGCTGGAGAACCAGGAAAGCCAGTGGTGTAATTTAGACTGTATCTGAGGACGTATGAACCAGGGGTGTCAATGGTTAACTCTTAGTCCGAGATGAAGCAAAATGCCTATGATCCTGGGGTGAGGGGTGCTGGTATAAGTACCAGAGTCCAAAGATTCCAGAACCAAGAGCTCCAATGTCCACCAGCAGAAGACAAGTGTAATCTCCCTGTTTGTCAGAGGCAGGGATCTTCTCACTGTAGTTTTCTTCCTAACTCTTTTTTTTTTTTTTGAGACAAGAGTCTGGCTCTGTTGCCCTGGCTAGAGTGAGTTCTGTGGCGTTAGCCTAGCTCACAGCAACCTCAAACTCCTGAGTTCAAGCAATCCTACTGCCTCAGCCTCCCGAGCAGCTGGGACTACAGGCATGCGCCACCATGCCCAGCTAATTTTTTCTATATATATATTTTTAGCTGTCCAGATAATTTCCCTCTATTTTCAGTAGAGACGGGGTCTCACTCTTGCTCAGGCTGGTCTCGAACTCCTGACCTTGAGTGATCCACCCACCTCGGCCTCCCAGAGTGCTAGGATTACAGGCGTGAGCCACCGTGCCCAGCCTCTTCCTAACTCTTGATAATTTGGAAATTAGAAGAATATTAAGGCACTTGCTTCTAATGCAGATGGAAACTGAAACAGGTGAATGAGAAAGTTTTCACTGCTTGACACAAAGAAAAAAGTGACAATTCAGTGAGTTTTGAATGAAGTTGATTTTATTCAATTTGGCCATTCATTATTCTGAGGTTGTCTTTATGCCTTCATGTCAAAATAGCCTTTACTTCATGGAATTTTTAAGGTAACTGATTTTTGAGGTTTTTTTTTTTTGTTGTTGTTGTTGTTGTTTTTTTTTTGCTTTTTAAATAACGTCCTTACTTGGCAAAATAAGTTCACAAAGCCACAAGGATGGGAGCTACCATTTTAAGGTTTGTGGTACCGGAAGAACAAATCCTCACTGTAGAAGATACCTCCTTTTCCTCTCATGTGTGTTTGGCCCCATGGGCAGGTCTGGCTCAGGAATTCTCAGTCTACCATGGAAGCAGCTCACTCTCCTATAATACTATGTGCAATTATTCTAAGACTAAAACATAGAAACAATTTAAATGCCTATCAAAACCAAAATGGTTAAATATACCATAGAACTAGTGATATCATGCAGTGGTTATAAGGAATGAGGTTGATGTAAATGTATGACAGGTAAAGCTCTCCCTTACAAAATATTCTGTGAAAGGAGTGTATTAGTTACCTAGTGATGAATAACAAATTATGCCAACATTTATCAGCTTAAGGTAAAAAAACATTTATTGTCTTCCAGCTGGGCCCCAGGAATCAGGTGCAGCTTTGTTGCTTAGGAGATCGCAATCAAGGTGTTGGCTGTGAATACAATCATTTCAAGACTTGAGTGGGCGTAGACCAGCTTCCAGTTCTCTTGTGGCAGTTTTCAGGCCAAAAGGGCTGTTGGCCAGAGATAGTCATTTCTTTCCAGGTAGCTCTGTTACTGAAAGTTCAGTATTTTTCCCCAAGGCCAAAGGATGAACAAGGTCAAGTGATTTGAGGAAAAGAAAAGTTTATCAATTTGCCAGCAAATGAGGAAGATGTCAGACCCAAGTCTGAAAGAACCATCATCCCCCTTTAAGCAGAAATATAGAATTTTTTTAAGGAGGTTTTCAGCTTCAAGCTATTGCTGCTTAACTATAGTATATCTGATGAAGATGATCTATGGTCTCTGTCCAGATAATTATGTTATGCCATCTTCTATGGTTTAAGATACTAGAAAACAAAGCATACTCCTCTGCCTCTCTGATTGCTGGCTTCAGGCAGGAATGCAGATTTTAATTTCTCAAAAAGGGGGAGGGGCTTTAAAGAGACAACTTGTAAAACATTTTGCCCTTTTTTTGTCCTTTACATCTGTTACAGCTTCTCCATAGGGCTACTCACAACATGGCAACTTTCATCCCTTAGAACAAGGGCTCAGCGAGAGAGAGGGAGAGAGAGGAGAGAGAGAAAGGGAGAGGGAGAGAGAAAGACAGAATCCAGAGTCTTTTTGCAACCTAACCTTGGAAGTGAGCTGCCATCACTTTTGCCCTAATCTATTCATTAGAAGTGAGTCATTAGATCCAGCTCACACTCATTTACATTCACACAGAAATCCAACTCTTGGTGACTGGTGAAGAAAAGGGCCTGGAAAGCTACATAGGAAGCCAACAGTAGTGGTTTCCTCTGGGAGAGCAGTGGAATTTGGGTGTTGGGGGGAGGCCAGATGGCGTGGGGGACATAGGGGAAGGAATGGTGTTAAGAGAAACTTTCCCACTTTCACTTTATTTGCATTGTTTGAATAGTTTTACCAGAATGTATTAAAGTATTACATGTGTAATTGAAAATAAATAAGCACAAATTCAGAAAAATCTTCACTAAAATATTCCCATTTGTTGTTTAATGAAAATGTCACAATCACTGAAATGTTCTTCTATTATTGAAAGAAGATTATTAAGAATATTTGTAGCTTACATTCATTATAGGCTATATATGAAGGTAAAATAAACCACTTTAAATGGAATTGAGGTTTAATGGAACTTCCACAGTGGTTTTAATTGTTTTTGGTTAGAGGTAGCTGGAAGTGTGTACCAGGGTGTCAATGGGAATGAGGAGGGCAAAGAGCAGGAGTTAAATGGAGAGCCTTCTTCATAAGCAAATTTTTGAGAAAGATATTTTGGATTTTTGCATACTCCTGAGATAGGCCTAGAGACTCTTGGGGAAGAAAGTGTGCTATTTTACACATTTTTGGATATTTAATGTGTGTCAGGCTCTGTGCTAACAGCTTTACATTTAATCCAGATAACTCCATGAAAAAGACACTAGAGTCATCACAGTTTTCAGATGAAGACACTAAGCTGAAAAGAAGCATGGTAAAGGACTAAATGTCAGGTAGTAGGTAAGCTTCGATTCAAACAGAGTTCTAATCCAAGGCCCTTGAGAAATGAGGCCTGTCCCACAGGAGGCCAGTCTCTGATCTGAAAAACAGAAGGCAGCAGAAAACAATGATGAATACGTCTATTTCCATCTGTTGCTCTCCAGGGCACTTGCTGGCCGAGTTCAATCTCAAGGTATGGGGTCTGGCACACTGGAGATGCCAGCACCCAGGAGAGAGGTCAGCTCTGGAGTATATATTTTACATTACTACAGAGAGAGACGCCTCAGACACCAAATAAGGAGTCGAATGTTTTCGTCTATTAGGGGTCCCCCAACCAAGACCAGTAAGTCCCAAGTAAATAAACCACAGGTGACCAGGCTGAGGTTGGAAACACAAGGAAGAACAGGAAACCATTCAAGGGCATGGAGGATAGAACAATAACATCATGTCAAAGTCAGAAACACAGGAGGGGGTCATTCTTTCTGCAGCCTAGAAAGAATGGCATGCTATGGCAAAGACCACAGTGTGAAAGAATAAAAAACAGCATCACTGACACACATTGAAAAGCTACAGGGCAGAGAGAAAGAAATGTACTTACTGCAAAGGGCAGCCAGTTCTTAGAAAGATTTCCCAGGCTGAAGAAAGAAATAGATGTGGAAGAACAAGTCAGGAGAGGAGCAAGCCCCTTATGGAAAACACCGAGCTCTGTGCCAGAGTCAAGTTCAACTTAAGGGCATCACTGGGTCAGAGCTACAGCTAGGATGGTAACCAAAGTAGGGTTTTCAGGAACTTTGAGGAAAATAGCTTTGACTTGGGTATACAGCAGGCACTGCAAACTGAAATGCCTACAGTAGGCCTTTACCCCAACACTCCTTTCCATCACCCTCAAAACAATATATATAGATATAATATGTCAAACTCATCAAATTATATACATTAAACGTATAGTTTTTATTTTATATTAATTATATCTCAATAAAGCTTTACATAAATACTACTGATTTTAAGGAAGGTGAGTTTCTACGCTGTAACTAATTTTTTTTTTTTTTTTTTTTGTGAGAAAGAGTCTCACTTTGTTGCCCAGGCTAGAGTGCCATGGCGTTAGCCTAGCTCACAACAACCTCAAACTCCTGGGCTCAAGCAATCCTATTGCCTCAGCCTCCTGAGTAGCTGGGACTACGGGCATGTGCCACCATGCCTGGCTGATTTTTTCTATATATTTTTAGTTGTCCCGCTAATTTCTTTCTATTTTTAGTAGAGACAGGGTTTCGCTCTTGCTCAGGCTGGTCTCGAACTCCTGACTTCAAGCAAGCCTCTGGCCTTGGCCTCCCAGAGTGCTAGGATTACAGGCGTGAGCCACCGTGCCCGGCCTAGTTTGTCACTAATTTGAGCATCATATCACAGGGGATAGCTCACTTGGGAATAGTGGAGATTGTAGCAAAGAGAGGACACTTGTCCCATCTAAACAAAGCAGCTGCTTCTCAGTTCCAGCAAATTCTTGTTTTGCCAGAATGCAGACTCAATATTGCCAGCTTTTCCAATTTTCCAAGAGACACTAGAAATTTATATTTTTATATGTAACCTCCTGACTTTTAATGCATTCATGCATTTTTTAACCAGTGTGTGGACCAGGCAAGGTCTGTGACCAAGTGGTATACATTAGTCTGTAGGTTCTATCTTAGACCATGAAAAGTACATATCTAAGGGTCAAAGGAAACAGACCCCTGTCTTCACTAAGGACCCTTACGCAGGTCTCCAGCTTGGAGGAAGGTTAACCCAAGTTCAAATCCCTTGGAACCAGACAGGCTTTGGAATCTAGAGGTTTTCAGATTTTTTAATTTAATTTTTCAGCTTTATGAAGCCCATGCCATGTAGCATGCCAAGATAACTCTGAGGCAAGGCAATGTCTCATTAATAAACACATTGATATTTCTGCAGCATAACATGTAAATAATCAGAAATCAAGTGAGATAAATAAAGAATATAAATAATCCCATATATAAATTCTAGTCAAATTTTGCCACCAAATGAGATAGTTGCAAACTTATTTAAAAAATTAAGTTTTCAAAATCATGCAGATTTTGGAATTACTGACAGTAGATTGTAGCCCTATTAGAAGTGGGAGACAGACAAGTGAGGAATGGATAGACATTCTATTAATCAATTGAATTACATAGAATGTGTATCTGATGACCTCTATCCTTTGGAAAATATTTTTGTATTTTCACTAACTTTTGACTTCAGGAGAGAAGTAGTGCTTTGCCTTTTACCACTAGCCCCCAGGCAGGGGCAGATTCTTCCCTTAATTCCCCAGGCATAGCCGGCAGGTTGGCAGGAAGTTTTGCTCAGTGAGTCACTTCCAACTGCTCTACCCTAACCCTGAGGACTATGGTTATCCTGAGCTCCACCCCTCAGGACAATGGCAAATAACAGAAGCCAACATCGATGACAACATTTTGGATTATCCAATATTAGTAGGTGTATCCACAATCCGCTCTGTGCCAAACTGGACCAAGTTCAGGTCACTTTTTTAGAGCCCCAGAGGAAGATCAGGCATGCATAATTCTCCTGGAGCTTTAGGGGTCCTGCACCTGATTCTCTGTAAGTTCTTCCACAAAGAAGAACCTATACACAACCCCAGCAATAAAAACAAACCAGAACACAATCTAAATCCAAATATAGAAAATAACCCTTTCTTCTGTGGAAGATACAAAGCTTCAGAAACTTGGCTTTTCTGCTGCCAGACACAGTGGATTACAAAATGAAACACTTGGTTTAGCTTCTCAACCTAAGTACCTCTATTCTGTTGACTTCACTATCTCTCTGGAACAATATTTTTGTCTCTAGAAGTAGGAGTGTCCCAAAACAACATACCCAAGTAGAAATCTCTTATTCCAGTGAAGATTACTGTTGAAAAATCTCATTGAAAAGTTTTTCCCATTTCTGAGCTGCTAAATGTTCATAAAGATCAGCAAAATTCCCAGGGATGGTTTGGGCAGAAAAATTTTTTTTAAAAAATCAGCATACAATCTAAACACAGTGCGTGTGTGTGTGTGTGTGTGTGTGTGTGTGTGTGTGTATGTGAGTATGTACTATATTGTAATGTTAGAGCCAGTTCCCCTCGGCCCCAGGAACAGAGAGGCAGAGTCACCGAGGCTGCAAAAGGCAAAGGAGTTTATTGGCTAGCTCGAGCTAGGGTCCAAGTCCCAGAACACCAACGCAGTGCCCTCCCTACGAACCAGGACCCCGCCCTGGGGTAAAAGTTAAGCTTTTATACTTTTCTGCACACGACACACAGGTTACACACAACACGTGGGGCACACTCCCCCCCATAGTTCACTGGGTCCTTTTAAAAGTGGCTGATTGTGTCGGCTCCTGATTGGTTGGCTCCAAGCCTGGGATTTTCGCGACGGCGCTGGTTGTGGTCATCGTCATTTTGGGGGAAAGGGCAGCGTCATTTCGGGGAAACCGAAACTTAGGCCTACTTCTGGAAGTTCAGCCTGTCATGGAGTCACTCCTGCCCTTATTCCTGTTTTTCATTTTGATTAACTATATTTAACTAACAACTAAAAGCAAGCACGGTTACAGAAGCAAATAGCATCAGTTAGAATCAAAGAGAGCACATTTTCGTCTAATCTCACACAATTCGTCTCATACAAAACAAAGTACATTCTCCTATTATCAATTCCTGTTCTTCAGTAATTAATAAGTACTCTGTGGGTCGATATAGTATACCTTGAATATCTTTTTCCCAACAATCCTCGAAAATCTTTCACTCAATAGTTTTAGCATCTGTAGGTGGTCCTTGCCTGAATTATTACAATGATGGTTGCAAAATGGTGATTTTTCTAATTCTATAATTTCTACATTTCCTTAGGCTGCAGCCCTTGAAAGAAGAGAGCTCACTCCCACTGCCGTCTTTCATTTCAACGTCACTATTGTAACAGAGTGGTCGTCCCTCCTCCCACAGATATGGAAAGAAAATATTTTTTTGTTTTATTATTTTTTTGAGACAGAGTCTCACTCTGTTATCCTGGGTAGAGTGCAGTGGTGTCATTGTAGTTCACTGTAGCTTCAAACTCCTGGGCTCAAGCTATCCTCCTGCCTCAGCCTCCTGAGTAGCTGGGACTAAAGGTGCACCCACCACATCCGGCTAATTTTTCTATTTTTAGTAAAGATGGGGTCTCGTTCTTGCTCAGGCTGGTCTCAAACTCCTGAGCTCAAGCAATCCTCCCACCTCAGCCTCCCAGAGTGCTAGGATTGTAGGCATGAGCCACCGCGCCCGGCCTGGAAGGGAAATATTGACAGTGGGGTATATGCAACAGAGGAAATGGCCTGAAAAAAATGGCAAAAATATTTCGTCTCCTTAAAACATCCTCCACTCCTTTTTGAGAACTGAAACCTGCATCGCTGCCTTGGGGTGGGGAAGGGTAGGGGAATGTCTTTTGGTCTCTGTGCTACTAGAGATGGCTCAGACCTGACCTGGCGTAGGGAGGTCCTGGACAGAGGTCAGGAGATTGTCTTCAGAGGAGATGGGAAGGAGATGGGACGATCAGAGTCATCTACTGTAGTTGAACAGCAATTGCCTGAAGCTGAGAACCCATCCTTTAAAAGCTCTGTATTTCTGCGTATTATTAGGACGATGGCATTATAAACAGTAGATTCCATTCTCCTCATTTGCCAGCAAATTAATAAACTCCTCTTTCCTTCTCCTCAAACCGCCTGTCCTCATTCTTATGATGTGGGCTCAAGGACAAATGCCAAGCTTTCAGTAACACTATGGACTCATGGGTTCTTTTCTGATTCAAGGTAATGTAATCCATTACCATCATTATTCCTTTTTGTGTTTAACTTGTCACAAATTTAGCCAGTGGGAAAAACTTCAATCCAGCTCTTAGGTCCTTTTGACATGTCCCCACTAATTTTGAGCACTTCCTCACTTTTGGACACAAGATGTTTCCAACTCACTGTGTATTTCTTCTATCCCAGACTTGGAATCAGCCATTTCTCCAAGTAATCTAGGCTCCTTCCAATGAATAACAGTATTTAGAAATCAGTCTCTGGATAGTATGTGTGTCCAGTGTTATTAGAATGGTATTGTCTCTAAGCTTTTCCAGGAGACAGAGCTAGAAAATGGAAATTTTGAAGAATCATGAGTTAATATTAATAATTCCAATCGCAATGTTGACCTAAAAGAAGAAACTGAGGCAAAGCATAGTTTATGTGGGCCAAGTTTGAGGACTGCAACACCAGAGCATAGATTCAAGTTGCCCTGAATATATGCTCAGATTAGCAGCAGTTACAAGTAGATTTTAAATTTTTTTTTTTTTTTTTTTTTTTGAGACAAAGGCTCACTCTGTTGCCCGGGCTAGAGTACAGTGGCATCATCAGGGTTCACTGCAAACTCAAACTCCTGGCCTCAAGGGATCCTCCCTCCTCAGCCTCCAAAAATACTAGGATTATAAGCTCCAGTCATCATGAAAGCCTACAAGTGAGATTATTTTTTTAAAAAAGAAGAGGCAATTCCTAAATTGTTTACAAAAAAATTACATTAAAATATCATAAGCTATTGATTGGTTATACATTGTTCTTTGTATCACAAATCAAAGGAACATGAACATTGAGGGTGAGGCAGCTAGTGAGGAATGAAATATCTTTAAACATTTGCCCCTGGGCCGGGTGCGGTGTCTTATGTCTGTAATCCTAGCACTCTGGGAGGCCAAGGCGGATGGATCATTTGATTTCAGGAGTTCGAGACCAGCCTGAGCCAAGAGCAAGACCCCATCTCTACTAAAAATAGAAAGAAATTAGCTGGACAACTAAAAATATGTAGAAAAAATTAGCCAGGCATGGTGGCACATGCGTGTAGTCCCAGCTACTCGGGAGGCTAAGGAAGAAGGATCGCTTGAGCCCAGGAGTTTGAGG
>CAUYSK010123110.1:0-11349 GCA_963575035.1 Avahi laniger | reverse complement strand
TTCAAACAGAAACACACTGCATCATTGCCAAAAGCTGATAACAGACTGGCATACTCAATCCCCATAAACTCTCACCAACCAGCCAGGCGGGGGAAGTTAAAACTAAACCATGAGCATAGTAGCAGCCATCGGTTTAGCCCTTATGGCTTACTAATGTTCCAGTTGTGCTGGTCAATCTGGGAGGATTATTTCATTGAAACTTATTTTATTCTTTGTTATTTTAAATATGTTAATTTTAAAAATAAGATAAAAATATAAAAGATGAACAAAAATGTAAGTAAAAATAAAAGGATTTGTTTTGTAAAATTTCGATTCAGTCAAAAGGCTGAAGTTAGGGAGCTAGAAGGCCACATGTGGCCTTAAGGCTGCAGGTTCTCCACCCCTGGCTTTTACCATTGCTGGAACTCTCTACCTGTGAAATTTCAATCATCCATTCGCTCATTCATTTCATAAATACCTATGAAATATCTGCCTTGTATCAACTGCTGTGCTAGTAACTGAAAAAGTAGTTGTAGTTGAAACAGACAAAAATCCCTTCCTTTGTGGTGCTTATAAACTACTGGAGGAGACAGAGACACCAACAGGCAACTGCAATAGAGTGCCATAAATGCTTTGCTGGCATACACTGGGGATTCCACAGGAAAAGCATTTAATTTGGACCTAGGTTGCCATGCTAGCCTTCTTGGTACAAGTGCTGTCTAAGCTGAGGCTTTATGAATGAGCAGGAGAAATAAACATATATGCACACATACTGAGATAAAAAGAATTATTTACATACATGTTTGTACATAAATTAAAATGTAAATATATAAAGATATAGACATATCCCCTATTGGTTCTGTTTCTCTGAAGAACCCAAACTAAAACATTCTCCTCCTTTTTAACCCCTATGCCTACAAAGGTCACACTCATATGAATATCCCAAGAGGGGCCATAGTTAAAGGGAGGTTGGCCAGAGTGCCCAAATGAGCTGGGATCACATTCTCTCAGCCCAAATGTATGCAGGAGAGACATATGTGCCAATAATTAGGCAGTAGGATAAGACTCCAGAAACAGAGGAATATAAAGAAAAAATTTTATGTTCAAAGAAGGAAATTAATAAAAGGAAACAAGGAAGAATCTAGGGATAAATAAGACCTATCATGAGAAAACAGTAAGGGGAAAATTGTTCTTGCAGAAGAAAGAAGATAAAAATACTTTCATTCTCACCAGTAGGCAGAATTTTGTCAAAAACCTGAAAAGTAAGAATGGAAGAGGGAAGAAAAGATGCAGAGGGATTAACGTAGGCAGAAGCCAAAGCCAACGAGAACAGCAAGCTTATTGTAGATGGAACTTCAAGTCCAAGAGTGTGTGGAATATCTGCATCTAAGAGAGGGTCAGAAGCACAGCAAGAGACAAAGAGAGAAGAAGGATGCTCAGAGTAATACTTGACAGAATAATAAAAATAACCTGAACTCAGCACAAACACAATTCAAAATGGGAACATGTAACACAAATGGTGAAGGAACTCAAGGGGCACAATATGGTGCCTATGCGGCTCAGAAAAAAGAAAATGCTGATGTAATTTCTGTGAGAGAAACAAGGTGGGACATCAAGAGAGGAATTTACTACTCCCAAAGGACTATACTGGTACATCTTTACTTGTAATAACATTTGGCCTCAGTTCCTCTAATGGTAACAGAAAGCAAGTCACCCTGACTTAAGAAAGGGAAAAAGAATCTATTAGGAGGATACTGAGTAACATATTAACCCAAGGATAGCCAGACTGGGGAGGCTGGGAACACTAAATAAATATTACCAAAAAAACCCACCATGTTTCCTCTCCATCCCTGCTTCTCTCAAACATTCACTTTCTTCTCCCAGCACAGAAGGTGGGTGGAAGATGGCTGCCCCACCGCTTCCTTCCCGAGCAGACATCAACTCATTTCAAGGTGCCCACACAGGCTAACTCAGGGAGAAAATATGACTGGACATTTAGGTCAAGTGCTTCGGCAGAGAGCAAGAATCACACAATATAGAATGGTCTGCAAAGACCCCTTCCTACCAGTGAGGATGATTCTCAGAGAAATTAAGTCATTATGAGCTAAGCATCACCCTAAAGGTCACTACTGCACTGGACAAATAAAAACGTCACAGTGAGAAAGTAAAAAGATATAGAATATGTTTAAAACATACATAAGTGATATCACATAGACAAACCCAGAAATAGGGATGTTGCTAATTAAAATACAGAAAGAAAAGTAAGCATGTAAAACAACATCGTGTGAAGAAAATAAAATCTAATGGTAAAGTACAATTATTTCTCCAGCTTTTGCTGCCTAGTTAACAGTGAATCTTCATCTATAAAATGATTCTACTTGATGAAATGGAAACTATAATTACCAAGCCAAAAAAAAAAAAAAAAAAAGAGACAGAGAGAGAGATAGACTGAGTATTTTGTAATGCCTACTCTCATTCTCATTGCTATCCTATCTGCAAGACTGACATCCCCTGGGTTGGGGACCTTTGCCATGTCACCTTCATGGGGTCATAGAAGAGCCCTCACCTTAAGAAAGATTATACTAAATACAAATAAAAATTATAAAATAAACAAAAAATTGATGCAAGACTGAGACACAAAATTTGAGCCCCTTAAAAAAAAACTCAAAAGAGAACTATGCAAAGAATTATTAAATACTATAATTATAAAAATGGAAATTGATGAATTTCTTAATAAATAGATTTTTTTGAGGATGTTTTCCAGAAGAATTAGAACAAAACAAAATGTCATGTGGCTTGTCTTACAAAACCAATTTTGCTGGCTACATTTATTCGACAGAGGAATACACCCTTGCCAAAAGGAAAGGAGTTGGGGAGAAGGAAACAGACAAGAGACTTGGTAGTCATTGCACAAGGTCATGGAAATAAATGGGAGGGCATGCAAAGAAGAGTCTTATTAAATGATGTACCCTCCAAAATATTTTATATTCTAATGCTTCCATTATTTTCCAATAAGAATTTAAAGTGATTTCTAAAAATTGTAAGCCAAAGGAAGATAAAAGATTATAAGTGGGTAAACACAAAGGCAGGAAGGACGTAAATTGAATCCAAGAATGGGGTTATTTATAAAACAGAAATTTCATACTCATGAATTTTCTGTAAATGGGGCACAAATTTATCTCCATGATTTTTAGCCATCAACAAAAACAGGAAAACCTGATGAATTACATAACCCCCAGTGTTCACAGGATACAAACAGTACAACTTCCCAGAAGAAACTTAACCATTCTTAGTAGAATGTGATTGCATTTTATGAGAATTTCAAATAGTACAGCATGAAACTAGTAATAAACTCCTACTTTTCCATAAAATTTGAAATGTTGTTCTCAAGATCTTTTTCTTAATATATAAAAAATGCATACTCTTATAATTGTTGTGCCAACTGAATTATAAACTGTATTCATGCCATTGCCTCCTAGTGGTGCCAATTTAGGTTGCAAGCAGAAATATTCACTATCTTCTGTCATGTTCAATCTTGAGTTATGAGTATATTGGAATATGCATACGAAATGTGGAACATATGAATGTCCTCTACTAAAGCTGCTGTATACTAAGACAAGACAGGAATTTCTATCTAAGGTTCACATAAAAAGACACTGAGTAATGAAATGAACACTATCCTCAATTGTATCCTTTTCAGCACACATGACGGTGCATTACGTAAGCTCTTTCTTAATCAGTCTAATATATGAGCCAATGTGATTGCTCCAAAGTTAGATTCTAAAAGGGACCAGTGCAAAAGAATCCAGGAGTACAGGACTTTGCTCTTGTCACTGAATTCAGGGATAGATGTAAGATTATCTAGAGGAGCATATGGGCCACAAATTTTTCAGGCCATTCACCATGATTAGCCAAGATTTTCACTGATGTTACAAAACTATAGGTAAAAGTCACTTGGCATCTATATATTTCCAAATGCTTTTGATTACAAGGCACTAAAACCCAACTCCAACCAATTTGAGTTCAAACAGGGGATTTATCAGTTTACTTAAACTACAGAAAGAGTAGAGATTTCTTGCATAAAAATGGATCCAAGAATTAGCATATTTTCCAGATACTCTCTTTATCTCTATTTTTCATATCTGCATTTCTTTCCATATTGACTTCATTCTCTCCTACTGTGTTCTTTCTCTAAGTGACAAGGACCTGAACTCATATATCCACTGTTTCACCTCCAGAGAAGGAGAAAATTCTTTCTTGCCAGCAATAGTCATAAATATTCCAGGGAAGAACTCAACTGGCCTGGTTTGGATCAAGTTTTCAGCTCTGAACCAATTACGAGAGCCAGAATGATAATTAATGGTTAAATTGTGGGGTATCCATAGAATTGACTACCATGTGGCCATTTATAATATTTTTAAGCAATATCTAGTGGCATGGAAATTGCTCATGATAAAGATTAAGTGCAAAAAAGCAAGTATCGAAAAAGTGCATACTATATGATCCTAAAATGTGGCAATTTCTTAATGAATAATGTGTATGTATATATTATATACACTTAAACCTGAAGAGTGACACAACTTTTCTCTGACTGATAGTCCATAGTTTTATACTTTCTCCATCATACTTATGTTATCCAAATTCTCTACAATAAATATATGCTACCATTATAATGATTCATATATAAAGAAAAATTATTGGTATTTTAATAAAATAATGTAAATTCACACTACCACACAAATGAAAATTTTAGTTCCGAAAATTCTATTCTACTGAGCACACTTTCAGAAAATTTATAATGAAATTCAAGCCAACCTAATATTTAATTTACCTAAATATCCACAATAAACTATGTTAAAGATGTATATCAAGCTAACTAAATGAGATATCTTGCTATAAAGACTGTTGTCTATTTATTCAACATCTATTTGTCAAGCATCTACTATGTTCCAGGCTCTAAGCTAAGTCATAAAAATGCAATAATGAACAATTCAAACACATTCCCAGACTTCTCGAATTTATATTCCAATATAGGAGACAAGAGCAAGAAAATTGAAAATCAAATGGATGAATTGTAATACATGCTGTGATGGGGGAAAAAGTTCACCATGAAGTATGACAGGGTAATCTATTTTGATGGTTAGTGAAGGTCTCTTTTAGGAGGAGACATTCAAGCCAAGAGAGAAAAAACAAAAGGCAGGAACAACATGTGTAAAAACTTGGAAGCAAGAGAGTGTGTGTGGAACTGAAAGAAGACTGAAGTCAAGTAGGCAAAGGGAGGGTGGGTTGGGATAAAACTGGAGAGAGATAACATATATAACCAGGTAAAATCTGACTACAGCTCGGAAGGGTAGTAGCAGAGGGGAATAAAGTGCGGATGGTTAATGGGTACAAAAATAGAGTTAGATATTTAGATAGAATGAACAATATTTGATAGCACAACCAAGTGACTGTAGTCAACAATAAGTTAGGGTATACTTTAAAATAACTAAGAGTGGAATTGGAATGTACCTAACACAAAAAAATGATAAATGCATGAGATGATGGATACCCCAATTATCCTGATTTGATTAATACACATTGTATGCCTGTATGAAAACATCACATGTACCTTATGAATATATACAACTATTATGTACCCAAAATAATTAAAAATAAAACATTAAAAAAAAAAACTCATTGTCTTGTGGAGTATTCTATTAAAATCTTCCTAAGCTGTGCAAACTGTTGTTCTGTATCTGGTATCTTCTCTTTGTCTGCTTTTTTTAAAAAAGGGAGATTAAATAATCAAGTTAATAAATTATATAAAAAGAGCTGATCTATTTATTGAGATCAAAAAGGCTAATTAGGTGAAAAACACTGGAAGACATTGAAATTGATCTTTTTCGGTGCTGCCAGAAAAATTAGCATAGCTTCTTAAGGGGCCAAAAAGAATTCTGAATTGGTTGGAAAGAGAACGAGACACAGATCTAAGTCTCCTGCAGGACATTTTATTGCTCCTTTATGGAATGTATAATACTCCATTTGCAATGAAAGATGCCTGTGGAAGCCTCCCAAAAGTAAACGGAAGGGGAGAGCTGACAAATTGCCTAGCGACTATGCAGTCACTCCGCTAAACTGAAAACTCTTAAATGGAATAAGAAATTATTATTAAGGAATAATATTTAAAATCCTGCAGAGGCCTTATATTAATTATAAGAAAGCCAAATAGAGCAGCGAGCAGAGAATTTTCAGATCTGCTTTGTTCTCCGCTCTCTGCCAAGGCTCTATAAGACATTTATATAATGTTCTTCCGATTGTCCCAAATGGTTGCCTTAAAAACTACTTTTAATAACACCTCTCTGATGAAAATCAGTCATGCTGATATGCTAAATCTGTTGGTGGTTTTTCAAATCATACAAAAGTCTTAGGATGGGATAAGATTTCTGGATAAGATAGAATCTGAACCTCCCTTTTTTCCTTTTTTATTATATGGATTGACATAGTATGGGGAGGGAAAGAATTGGTAGAAGAATTGGAGGTGAGGATTAGGGCATTGTAATATACTGCCTTGGAGATGGGCATTATTCAGACCCCTCTGCAAAGGAAAAAATTGGGCCAATGAAATCTGCTAAAAATCTCTCACTTCATTTACCCCAAGACTCTAAACGGCCATAGCTACTAAAATATGAGAAATAGGGACTACTGGCTAACAGGATCCATGTTTCTATATTCTCATTTCCCTTCCAGTACTCATGTCAATGCTCTGCAGAAGGGAACTCAATAAATATACATTGAATAATTTCATTGAACAAAATTGACAGCCACTTTGCAGATTCAGACCAGATGCATTTTTTATTTTATTTTATATTATATTTTATTTTATTATTTCAGAATATTATGGGGGTACAAACATTTTTGTTACATATAATGTCTTTGCCTGGCACAAGCCAGAGCTACAAGCTTGGCCGTTCCCCATAGGTGCGCTTCAAATCAATGGCTTGGGGCCCTTGGCATATGGATTACTTCCACCCTCCAATTTTCAACATTGACACATCTCAGTGGGGGTGTCCACTTGAGCCTGGTAATGAAGGTAACTTTAATGAGGGGAGAAGCACGTGGGAAACCTAGACAAGGCTTGTGTCTTCAACTTCACAATTAACTGAGAATGCTTACAGCCTTGAAGGTCTCTAATATCTCTTTATAGGCCCGTAGATGAGCCCTATTTTACTTATGCCTTATATTGCTGAAATTGCAACTCAGAAAACCAGTATATGTGATGCTGAAATAACACTGAATTCCTTGAAATAACAGGGCATTAAAAATAGGATTTCATAATTTAATGACAGCTTTACAATGATCTACATAGTGAAATGTAATCACTGCCCCAGGGATCACCCACCTTTAAGTAAATCTGGGGTTTGCTTGTCAAACATATCATTACAAATATATGCAAAGGAAAACACTGTGGGATTAACCTCATTTGTGCAATTACTCACAATTGCAAAAAGTTTTGAGAACTTTTGAAAGACATCAATTTGCCCACATCACAATTTCTGAAGCTAGAGATATTTGGTCTGAATCAAGCCTCTGAGGGACTTATTTTATTCTTAGGCAACCTATTGACACTGTGGTCAAGAGTATGTTTATTTTGTTTGTGTTTTATTGTAAAAAATAAAAAGAAAAGAAAAGAAAAGAAAGTTCTTCGGTGAACATTAAAATACAAAACTCCTTAAAATGATTACATGAAGCCAAAAACTGGGACCCTGGAAACTTATTTTGTTGGAGGCAGAGACCCTTCTCAGTGGAAATAATGCTGGACTGGCCCCAAATGTTGGAAGTATCACATGTAGCAACATAGGTTCAGCCTTACCCCTGGAAGAACTGTCTTTACTAAAGCCCAGGCTCTGGCAGTATCACTGCCCCTGGTGTCACTTTCACTTGAATTCATTTTAAAGAGAAATTGAATTTTTAAGGTCTATAAGGTGGGTCCTAAGCTATAACAGATACCATCAAAAGTAATTTTTATTTATTCTAGATGGATTTTATTTTGTCATGCCTTGGGTCCCTGGATTTGACCAAAGGGGATTAGAAGATGCTTCCCAGAGCTCTGTGGCATTCCTTTGCCATTTGAGATCAGGTTAGACTGTGAGAAACTTAAAGAGTTCACCTAATTTCTATTGGCTGAAGATATGTGAACCTCCCATTCATATATTGAAACCTAACTCCAATGTGAAAGTATTTGGAGGTGAGAACTTTGGGAGGTGATTAGGGCATAAAGGTGGAGCCCTTGTGAATGGCATCGATATCTTTACAAAAGAGATTCCAGAGAGCTCTCTTACCTCTTCTGCCATGTAAGGACACAGTTCAAAGGTGCCATTAATGAACAAGGAAGTAGGCCCTCACCATACACCAGACCTGCCAGTTCCTTGATCTTGGACTTCTAGCCTCCAGAACTCTGAGAAATAAATTTCTTTGTTTATAAGCCACCAAGTCTATGGTATTTTGTTATAGCAGCCCAAACAGACTAAAAAATGAGTTCAAGCAGATAGTATACACCAAAATATTTTTGCCTTCTTTTTCTGGTGAATACTTACTCAAGTGTAAATTGGCTTACAAAGGAAAGCAGTATTGACCCAAATTCCCAATGTAAAAAGTGGTAGCGGAAGGAAAATGGGGAAATTCCTGAAATCTTCCTTCTAGCCTATGATAGATAGCACACAGCCAAACCAACGAGAGTCCGAGAGTTGTAGATGGCATTTTGTACGTGTTTGGTCTCTCTGTGACTCATGTTTATAGCTCACAGCTGTTTTGCCCTGTGAGATACACCCTGCCAAATTATCAGGCAGAGTTTAGCCTGATGTTTGTTAAATGGGTTTTCTGCTAGCCTGCGGCTAAATGTAAATAAATGTAATAGGATGCATTTATTTATGAAATGGGAGAATGCCAAAAAAACTAGTGTCAAAATGACTTCCAAGGGATTTAGATTAATTTGCATCTGCTCATCCTGTGCCTGCTATATATTAAGAATGTCTGTGTCTTATCTATAGCTTAAAAAAACCTAAACCTAAACCTATACCTAAACCTAAACCTATATTATAGTATTTGATATATTATCTTTCTGAATCTTCATGAGTGATTTTTGTCACCTTTTAAACCACTACATCTAAATAATCAAATAATTATTAATTTTTCCTAATTATATAATATGCTAAGATCTCATGGATGAGAACCATATTATTAGACCTCAACAACACATTATCAATAAGTTTAAAAGTACTATGAAAACAAATTATTCAAGTTAATTTATCTTGCCAAAGTATAAACTCATATTAACATACTAACATTAACTTGGTATTTAAATTGATTTTTGTACTCTTTACTTGAGACAATATCTTGCTTTTACTCTGTACTCAAAAGTGTCTTTTCCCCAGAGCATGTAGTTTAATTATGCATCAACATTATTGATGGAAAAGGGAAAGAAAGCAAGCAAATTGCTATATAATCACAGCCTAGTAGCTCTTAAAATGGCTATGGATTGAGGAAAATTAAAAGCAATTTCACAAATGCAATAAATTGCATACCCTGCTAATATTCAAATCCAAATGCTTTTCTTTTCTAAATAGCATTTGAGTAGAAGGGGGGAGTATTCTCTTAGTTTCTACTGACTATGTATATATGCCTGAACCCAACTGAAGATTTGATGAAAATTTCAATGAAGAGTTGAATAAAGAAGGGAACTACATAGGGGTATGCTATTCAGTCATTCATTCATTCAGTGGATATTTATGTAATACTTAATTCTACCGGGATCTAAGAAAATCAGCAAGAAAAAAATCAAATAGCCCCGTTAAAAAGTGGGCAAAAGACATGAACAGAAGCTTCTCGAAAGAAGATAGACAAATGGCCAATAAACATGAAAAAATGCTCAATGTCACTAATCATCAGGGAAATATAAATCAAAACCACAATGAGATATCACCTTTCCCCAGTCAGATGGCTTTTATTAAAAAGTCCCAAAGCAATACATGCTGGCATGGATGCAGAGAGAAAGGAATACTTACACACTATTGGTGGAACTGCAAATTAGTACAACCTGTATGGAAAACAGTATGGAAATTCCTCAAAGAACTAAAAGTCATCCTAACATTTGACCCAGCAATCCCACTACTTGATATTTACCTAAAGGAAAATAAGTCATTTTATCAAAAATACACCTGTACTAGAAGGTTTATTGCAGCACAATTCACAATTGCAAAGATGTGGAATCAACCCAAATGATTATCAATTCATAAGTCGATTAACAAAATGTGATATATGTATGCCAGGGACTACTACTCAGCTATGAAGAAGGATAACTTAATGCCTTTCACAACAATCTGGATGGAACGAGAGACCATTATCCTAAGTGAAGTACCTAAAGAATGAAAAAAAAAACACCACATGTACTCACTATTAAATTGGAACTAACTGAGGAGCACATATAGGCATAGAGGGAAGTAAATTTCAACGGAAATCAAGCAGGAGGGAGAAGGGAGGAGGGGATGGGCAAAAACCTACCTAATGGGTATAATGAACACTATCTGGGTGACGGAAACACTTTTAACCCTAAATCAAGCATTGCAAGGGTGATCCATGTAACCAAAAACATTTGTAGCCCCGTAATACTTTGAAATAAAAAAAAATTATACCAGGATCTATATTATGAAGGTTCAAAAAGCAATTTGTAGTAAAATTTAGAACCTAGAATGGAATCTTTTTCTGAGATCAGTTTATTTTCTCAGAGGAGACTGGCATCTTCTCAAACCACTGTATCTGGAAGTGGGATTTAGAGGAGGAATTCCACCCAAGGCAATACAGCTTAGAGAATAATACTGTGGGCATAGAGTTAGACTGCCTGCATTCAAATCATGGCTCTACCATTCACCAACTGATTGACCCTAGGCAACTATAGACACTTCTGAACTTCAATTTTCACATTTGCATGATACTAAAAGTAACTACTTCTTAAAGCTTTTATGTATGAAATTGACAGCATATATTTTTATGTGTCATTAGCTTTTTTTTTTCTCAGAACATTATGGGGGTATAAATCATTTAGTTATATAAATTGTTTTTGTATCATGCCCATCCCCCAGATAGTGTGCATTGTACCCGTCAGATGTGATTTTACCCATCCCCTCCTCCCCACTCCTACCTGCTTGATTTCCAATGAATGTTATTTCCATATGTGCACATAGGTGTTGGTTGATTAGTTCCAATTCAATGGTGAGTACATGTAGCATTTGTTTTTCCATTCTTTAGATACTTCACTTAGAAGAACGGTCTCCAGTTCCATCCAAGATAATATAAAAGGTTTAGTTCACCATTTTTATGGCTGAGCAGTACTCC
>CAUYSK010123109.1:0-39957 GCA_963575035.1 Avahi laniger | reverse complement strand
GGAGGAGGGGACAGCAAAGGAGCTCAATAGACAAATCATCAGACACATCCCTTCTGTACACGGAGCAGCTGGTGGTGGCGTTTGACCTCAGATTGCCCCCGTGGGCTGCCTGCTAAGTGATGTGGGCATTTGAGCTGGCAGGGCCCTGGGCAGACAGCAGGACCCAAGGGAAGAGGGTGGTGCTGCGGTTCACGTTAGGATGCTATAATAGAACCGGGCAAGGCCTCCAGGCCATAGTGAAAGCCCACTCGTGGCCCTGCCCTCTCGGATCCCACCAGTGGAGAGAAGCCAGAAGAGTGGGTGTTGAACCCAGAGCAGTTGTGGGAGAACTAATTAAAGAGCCTCAATAATTCCAGCAGAGTGCCTCCCACAGAGGGACTGTCCAGCCTTGGCCGGCAGACTAGAGCGCCCACAGCCACCAGCATGGCTCAGAGTGACAGTCACCAGCTCAGCCCCCACCCACCTGCCTACGTTCTCCCACTGCACCATGCCCTGGGGGGGCTGTCAGCTGCTCCTGCCCCCAGTTCCATCCTCTCTGCTCCCTCCCAAAGATGCCCACTAAAATGGTGACAGAAGGAACCCCCACTAGCTGCCAAAATTCATCAACCTTAGCTGTTTCTTATCAATATATGGGGACAGTGAGAAATGCCCAGGCACAAGAGGGGGCCGCTGAGCTGAGAGGGCTGTGGAGAACCCATAAATCATTTCAGTAGTTTTTTACTCCCTCAGGGAAATTTTAGAAGCTATTGTATCAGAAAAGAATAAAGAGCTTTTACTTAAAAAAAAAAAAGCCATTGGAGCACAAAAAAGAATCACTAGAGATAAAAACGTACTTTTTGAGAATAAAAGAATAAGTCGGTAGAGGCAGTAAATGGCCGAAGGGACCGAGCGAAACCCCGATGCACTGAATTGGTGCCTCGGTGTATTCGCGGGACGGTGCGAATGATGAAAGGAGCTTTTCGTGATGAAGGAAGATCCAGGAAACCTTCGCCTCAGTGTCACAGGAGTCCAAGAAGAGAAAGCAGAAATGGTGGAGGTGACACACGAATCAAAGAAATAAGAGGTTTTCCTTGAGCCAGAGATATCAGATCAAAAATGCTTGTCAGATGCTGGGGGGATTATTTTAAAAGACACTTCCGAATTCCAGAGATAAAGAGAAATTGTTTAAGCTTCGTGTCCACGTGGAGTGGGAGTCTCTCCAGCAGACTGGATGGTAGCAGACAGCAGAGCCGCAGATCCAAGGGAAAGAGGAGAGTCCCGGAATTCCGCACCCAGCCCAACTCCCCCGCCTGTGGGAAGGAGCAGAGGAAAGAATGGTGCGGCTGCCACGTGCCCTGACTGCGCAAGTGCTTATTCGTGAGCTACTTCAACCCGGTGAGAAAACACGAACCAGAAGGAGGAGTTCATGAAAAAGAAGGTGAAGTATCTGAGGAAAATGGTGTGACTAAAACAACTGAATCTAAACAATCGTTGATAATAAAATGGAAAAACAAGTACAGTGGGGTGTCATTTAATGACAGGATATGTTCTGAGAAATGTGTCGTTAGGCGGTTTTGTCATTGTGTGAACGTCGTTGCGTGTGCTCACACAAATCCACATGGCATGGCCCACTGCACGCCTAGGCTACCGCCCTGCACAGCGTGCTCCTGTACTGAACACGGTCGGCAGTTGTGGCACAGTGGCCAGTATTTGTGCATCTAAACACAGAAGAGATACAGTAAAAGTACAGTATAAAATGTAAAATGTACACCTATCTAGGACACTTACCGTGAACGGGGCTTGCAGGACTACAAGTTGCTGTGGGTGAGCCAGTGAGTGCGAGGGAATGTTAGGGCCTCGGACATCACTGTCCACTACTGTGGATTCATAAACGCTGCACACGTAGGCTGCGCTGAATTTATATAAAAAAGTCTTCAATTATACATTAACCTTACGTTACTGTAACTTTTTACTTTCTAAACTTTTTGACTCTTTTATAGTAACATTTAGCTTGAAACACAAATACATTGTATAGCTGTAGAGACAGTTTCTTTCTTTATATATCCTTATGCTATAAGCTTTTCTGACTTTAAAAATTTTTATTTTTTTTACGTTTTACCTTTTTGTTAAAAACTAAGACGCAAACACGTGCATCAGCCTAGGCCTACACAGGTTGGGATCATCGATATCCGTGTCCACCTCCACATCTTGTCCCACTGGAAGGTCTCCAGGGACAGTAACACCCAGGGAGCTGTCATCTGCTGTGGTAACAATGCCGTCTTCTGGAACACGGCCTGAAAGAGATCCCCGAGGCTGTTTTACAGTTAATTTTTTTCTAAGTAGAAGGATTACACTCTAAAATGATGATAAAATATTTAGTAAGTATGGCCATTTATTATCCTTATCAAATATTAGGTACTATACGTAACTATGCGCTAGATTTTCTAGGACCGGTGGCACAGCAGGTTTGTTTACATCAGCACACCACAAACGCGGGAATGATGCTTGCGTCGCGACACTGCTGGCCACAACTTCACTAGGCAACAGGAATGTTTCAGCCCCCTTATGATCTCATGGGACCACAGTCATGTATGTGATCCGTTGTTGACCGAAATGTCATTATGTGGCATAGGACTGCAAACAAAATGGAACCTAAACAATCGTTGATACTACGGCTGAAAAATGTAATGCAATTGTTAAGAAAGGATTCTTGAAACAGAGGAGGTGCCATGTAAAAAGACAAAATCACAAAATATCTGAGGAAGAATATTGCAGATATTCCAATTAACTCTTTCAGTGTGGGGGGGTAGGGTGAGCATGGGGGAGGGGCAGGAAGAGAGGCCCCATGGTCTTGCCAGGGTGGGGGTGGGACCGGGGTGTGATGGGTGGAGGCGAGCGAGGGCTTACCTGGAGGGGGCATCCCCCCGGTCCCACACTAAGGAGGAGTGATCCTGACTCAGTCTGCGCCAGCTGCGTGCTCTCCAGCGAACCATTTTGTTTCTTTGCATCTCGGCTTCCTCTTCTGTGGAACGGGAGACAGAGCTTGCTTCATCAAATACTTGGGAAGTTAAGTGATAATACACATCTGTCACCTCCCATAAAGCCGGCACATTTTAAGTGCTAGTCACTACATATTTCTTTAATTAATAATAATTATTGTTATTGATGGCGACTTAGGTTCAAACGTATTTTTAAAGTCTTTTAAATAATCGGACCAGAAACCCTTCTAATTTACATTCTGGGTTTGGAACATTGACTTTCTCCACTCCAGGGACAGGCCGTGGCCCTGTGGAGCAGAGACCTTCACAAACCCCGAGGAGCCGGGGTTGGTGACTGGCAGACGGAGCCCGGGCTCTGTCCCTGGCTGCCCAGGGTCAGGCTGGGCCGGTTGGGTTTGGAAGGTGGGGTTTGTTTGCCTTTTGCGGGGCGGCTTGGGGGCTACTCCCTTTTCTTCCTCTTCAGGTGGGTGGAGGCCAGTTCGAGAGCACACAAGTACTAACAAAGAAAGTCGCCCCATGAATGTTGTCTCCGGGCACAGAGCAGGATGTGGACCTGTGTGCACAATACGTCACAACTATTTGTTTTAAACCGCAGATGCGGGGTGGGAATAGCAAGCCCACACTGCTCCTGCTGGCTCCTCCAGCCACCCAGGATCCCGCAAAGAGCCTTCGTCCCTCGCATGTTGAGGAGAAAATGTCAGGAGGGCTCCTTCCACAAATCTGGGAGTCACTTGGGAGGGGCAGGGAGGGTAACCTGGGTCCGTCAGGGTGGGGACCTTGGAGCTGGTACACCCCCAGTTCACACTGTGGGGCTTCCCGATGGGCAAAGGACCCCCGGTAAAGATTTGCCTTCTTGGGAAGGATGCTTAAAGCTGATAATCACTGTTGCGATAATATTTACCAGTGCCATAAACCAGGCTGCTATACAGGTTGCCTCATTCAATTCTTAAGCAACTGTGGGCAACAGTTGTTATTATCCCCGACTTACAAATGAGACCGTTGACACCCAGAGAAGTTAATGAACTTTCCCCTCCTAGGTGGAGACATCGGACGCTGGAGAAATGGATCCGTGCTATAACTTCAGGAAGAATTTGAGGGTAACATGTTTCTTTGGGTTTTTTCCTGTATCACTATTTTTAGATTATTTTCATTTAAGAAAAGTTCTTTTGTTTGCTTTGGAAAGAAAATGCTGTAATGTATCCATACTTTATAGAACGCAGAACAGTAACATCCTCCCCACGAAATGGAAACAAGCTTGCCTTATCTGTTCTGGAAGGCTGCCGGCTGTCTGTTTAGGAACGGGGTGGTTGGCTCATGAACTTGCCGGCCTTTCTGCTTGGGAAAGTGGTGGCTGTAGAGTTTTTCTTTTCCAGACTTCTTGGGATGGACCTTGGCCTGGGGTATTTTGTGCTCGACGCTTGGAAAAAAATACGCAAATTCATGTCCTTGGGTCTCTGTGGCCACCACATTGGATGTTGAACTTGACGAAACCCAGTATGAATCCTGGGGAAGAACTTCCACAGCCCAGGGAAGGCAATCACGTGTATGAAATCAGCCTTTGGCTCCAAACCCTAGAATGGAATATTTTGCATGAGTCCTTGAATAAAACTGGGAATAACCTTTGGCTCCAAACCCCGGTCCCTACCTGACTTGAGCCCCTGGCAGTGCTCGTGCAGGGGCTGGCCCTTCTGCCTTCGTTTTCATGATTCCTGCCTCACTTTTCCCTCTTGGTTTCCCTCCTTCCTCTGGGTCTCCCTTTCCCAGGACCATCTGTGGGCCTCTCCCCTTGTCAACCTCTTAGTGTTGGAGGTGCCAGGGTGCTGTCCTCGGTGCTTTCCTGTGCCTGTGGTCACTTTCTGGGGGTCTCCCCGTATCTCAGTCAGGGCTTGAAATATGCTTTTATTTCCAGCTGAGACCTCCCTGAACACCCAGCACTCTCGTACCCTCCGCCTCTTCGATAATCCACTGAGATTTCCAACATACATCTCAAATCAATATGATCAAAGCTGAATTTCTGCCTTTTATCCCCTCTCCCCACAAATCCCTCACCACGGTGACTTACCTCTTCTCTCTCCAGTTGTTTGGACCCCACATTTTGGAGACACCCTGACTCTTCTCTTTCTCACGCCCCACAGCCCCTCCTCAGGAAGCATGCTGGGTCTGTCTCCAGCTTTTGCCAGAACCTGACCAACCGCTTCTCACCCCTCCATGGCCACCGACTGGGTCCTGGCCCCTAGCCTTGTCACCCGCCCCTGTCCCCAGCTCTCTCCTGGCTCCACTTGAGTCCTCGCAGTCTGTTCTCTGCCTGCTGCTGGGGTGATCCTGTTAAGACGAGTCAAACAGTGTTATTGTGCTGAGCACAACCCCGCGGCAGTGCATCTCACAGTGATCCCTGAGGCCCTCTGCGTCCGAGACCCCTCCTGTTCAGCCCAAGCCCCCAGGCCCCCAGCTCCTTGCTGTTCTGGGGATTCCCAGGGGGCTCCTCCTGGGGCCTCTCTGCTGCCAGTTCCCCTCTCTGGAAGGTTCCCTCTGGGCAGCTCCAGAACTGTCACCCCCCCACCTCCTTCCAGTCCTTGCTCAGAGGGTTCCTCTTACTTCCTCCCTGCCCTGACCCTGGGCACTCCCCGACCCTTACCCTTCCCTACCTTGTTGTTCTCTTTCCTTCCTTCCTTCTTTCCGCCTGCCTTCTTCCTTCGTCCGCTTTCTTTTTTCTTCTTTCTCTCTGTCTCTCTCCCTCCCTTCCTTCCTTCCCATCCTCCCTCCCTCTTTCTTTCCTATGACCTATCGCTCATAGCAAAGCACACAGGAGTGGCTCATCACATTTGCCATTGACCGTTCCAACTCTCCCTGTTCTCCGTCTCCCTGCACACCTCCCTCCCCAGCACATAGACTCCACGAGGGCAACGATCTTTGCCTGATCTGTTTATTGATGTATCCCGAATGCCTAGAACAGAGCTTGGCATATAGCAAGTACTCAATGTATGTTTGCTGAATGAATGAAGAAGGAGTCACAGGGGTCCCAAGGTTGCCCGCAGCCCCTGTTCCCAGCGTGCCCTGCAGTCCAGGTGGCCCTTACCCACTCCCCTGGCTGCTGCGATTCCCGCCACCCTGGGCTGAGCTTACATACTCCAGGGTCAGCCCACATCCCACCGGCCCACCTGTGTCCAGCGATGGTGCTGTCGTGAGTAGGAGGCACCGTGGCTTCCCAGCTGTGCTGAACTATCTCTTAAGGGACTGAGACGGTGGTGCCTTGAGCCCAGCACGTGGAGTGGGGCCGACTCTTCATTCTCTACCTGGCACGAGACACTCTAAGTACAGACCTAGAGAAAAACCCAACAAAGAAGGGTACAAGAGCAATCTGAGGACACCACAGAATCTTGTCCGGGTTCTGCAGGTAGCAACAGGATCTCTAGTAAATAAAACTTCCATTAAAACAATTTTATGGGTTTCTAAAAGTCATTTTCAAGTGAATGGGCACTAAAACCTCTGATTTTTGGCAAAAGACTAAAATACAAATTTTCATTGTCTTTTCATCACTAAACACATAGGGTTTTATGTAATTTCCCTGTTACGTGTTCATATAGACCCGGTTGTTCCCAGGGTGTTTTATGTTAAGCTCTTTCTAAGGCATCCTTCTTCTCAGTCTGCTTGTTTCTTGCTGCGCCCGCTTCCCATGTTTTATACTTTGCTAATAAGTCTTTCGAAATTGGTGTGCTCTTTTGCTGTTAAGATATATAAATTCTGAAAGTGCTGTTAATGTGAGCAGATCTGGACACGGACATGTGGGTTTAAATGATCTTCGAATATCCCTGCGGTCAGACAGAGCAAAGGAAGAGGCTGGTCTTAGGTCTCAACTTCCATATGCTTGGAAATGCTGCTCTGGAAGGAAACAGAAGAGAAAAATGGAAACATTACATTTCATTCGGGGCCATGCAGGGGCTGGGCTGGCTGTCTCGACTGTCTTTTCTGTGCGTGGCCTGGCTGGATTCAGTCTACACCTCTCTCCCCCTTTCTCTCTCTCTCTCTCCTCCCCTCCCCTCCCCTCTTTCCCCTTTTTCTTCTTCCTCTTTAAGCCGCTCGCCTGTTCTCAGACTGTCCTCCGTCAGTGAGGCCGACTGACTCAGGACCAAGCGTCTCAGGCAGAGCAGAGAACTTGCCCAGGGCCGCAGCTTGGGACACCTGCGCTCACTGTGTGCACAGGGGCCGACACTCCACCTTCATTGAGTTAGTCGGTCCTCCCATTGACCTCATTTTCACAGACAAGGAATGTGGGGTACAAAGGATGGAGTCACTAGCCGGAGACTAAGCGCCACTGGCAGGGGAGGTGATGGTGTGAGACCATTTATATTTGAGCATACTTTGCAAAATGGTAAATCCTATACAAACTTAAATAAAGCATCAGAGCTTTCTTATTCGTGCATCCCTAGGGGATTAGGAAGAATAGATTATTTCAATACCTGAAGAAAGTATTTTACTACATTAATATTTCACAATATTAAAATAACAATATTGCAGGGTACGATGGATGAACAGCATCATTAAGGCTTCAACAGCAGCCCCCGCAGCCCTTACGACGTGGCAGGTGCAGCAGTTAGGTTATCTGGACCCACACACGCCAAAGCCACTTTCATTGTCACCGTCTCACAGGTGGGGAAACCGAGGCTCCACTCCTCCAAACCCCGGCTCCTGCTGCTGAAAGTGACCTTGGGCTGCTTTTTCCCAACAGCTGTTCAACTTGGGTTCTGCCTACTTCTGTCGGAGAAGCCCCACCCAGTCCCCTCGCGTGTGGGCAGCCTGCCCTGCCCGCCGTCGCACACGCCCCCCAACACGCACATGCCACACACCACACACTACCCCACACTGTGGACCACACGGACACACACACACTCCCTCCACATACACCACACAGACACACACCGCCCCACACTATACACTACACACCACCCACCACACGGGCACACACATCACATACTTACACACACCACACACACCACACACATACACCACATACACACATGCCATGCCCTCAAACATGACACACACTGTACATGCCACACACCCACACCACACACACCACACCCCTCTGACACTCACCACACACGACATGCAGACACGCATACTGTATACCATATACTACACACACACACCACATACCATACACACCCACATCTCACACACACACACACACACACACGCACACACACGCACATACCCTCCACAGATCAGTATCTATGGTCCCTGCCCCACGTGCCTCCAGGAAACCACCATGTGTCATGCTGCTGCCCCCGAGGCCTGTGGCTGATCCACGGCTGCCCTGCCCCCACCTCTGCTCTGCGGGGCTGATGACTGTCCCAGTGCCACTGGATGGGGCTGTCCACATGGAATGGGCCGAGGCTGGGCATTTTCTGGGACACGGCCTGTGTCTGGCTGCTGGCAGCTGCTGGACCCCGGAGCCAACCACAAGAGGAACCACCAGGTGCTGACTCAATTTCCCCAAGAAAACTTGGAGGGGGCCCCTCAACTCCGGCAGCTTTCTCCCAACCACTCCCTGCTCTCCTGGCCCTCACCTGCCCTGTCCTGTGCTCTCTGTCCCTGCTGGGAGGGAGCAGAAACTCGCCCCAGTGACGCTGGTCTGCCTGGCACTTCAGCCTGTGGCTCTTGTGAGAGTGGGCGAGGCTGAGTGTCTGCGCCTCCCCCCTCCTTCCGCCTCCTCCCTCCTTCCGCCTCCCCCCTCCTTCCACCTCCCTTCTCCTTCCACGGTGTGGCCCGGGGAAGGGGGAGCCCCTGGGATGCCACGTGTGCGAGGGCCGTGGAGACCCACGGATCAACACTTGCAATTCTGTCACGGCACATGCTGCGTTTTGGCACACGTTGTGGCACCAGGGCCCGTGGGCACCGTGCACGGTCACAGCGCTGACAGCGTGTGCGCCGTGGTGAGCCGGCCTTCTTCTTAGCAGTTACAGGTGCCGGCTCACTGCCTCCTCACAGCATCATACGGGGCAGATGGTACGATTGTCATTCCTTACAGGTGGAGACACTGAGGCACGACCAGCAGGCAGAGCCTGGCCGGATGGTCCATGAGCAGCGGTTGAGTCTAGAATAAAGAGAAAGGTGGTTCTGCTGAGTGGCACCTGCAGGGAGGGCTGCCCCGGCCCCCCCCACACTTTCTTGGGCATTCGGGGTCACGTTTTGGAATAGTGAGGTCACTTTCCTCAGAGGAAGCTGCAGGTCTTCCTGGGATAGCGACCTTCCGGAGAAGCAGCCGCTCAGCTTGCAGAAGAGGCACAGGCACACCCCCTTCCTGGGCCGCGGCCCACTATTCAGCCCCTTCCTGGGCCGCGGCCCACTGTTCACGGCAACAGCGGCTGTCACTGAACTTGTGTGGAACGCTTGCGTGCAAGGAAAACAAACAGTGTGTGTTCCCCCAAGGGAGTCTACCCTAGATAAGAAGTTGCCAACCTTGGACCGCGTTGTATCTGCAAATACTTCTCTCCGTTTCCCAATCGCTTGGCAGAGCTGGGACAGTGGAGCAGTCCCACTGAGCGCCCGTACTTTTCCTGAGCCTGCGGCTGAGGGATTAGCCAGGGTCTTGTTTGCGATCTGCCTTCAGAACTGTGGGAACAGGTGGAAGGAACATCGTGCTGAAACTCAGCGGTTCGTGAGCAGGCCCATCTTAGGGAATCGCCTCTCCCCCCGGCAAGTGTGCACTTTCTGCAGGGCCCCGCTTCTGTGGGCAGAGTTATTACGCTCGGGGGTGGAGGGTTCCTTTGCAGAGTACGTGTGTGAACATCAGCTCAGTGAGATCAGTTCGAATGAGTCCCCAGCTAGCGTTTCCTCCCCTGAATCGAACGTCTCTGTCGGCAGGGCCTGTGAATCTCCCATTGTGTGCCCGGCAAGCCCGGGCTTTTATCTCCCCGTCGCTGTGCCCACGTGCAGCACCGTACCAGGTAACGAAAGGGCTTTCCTTATGTTTCTGTTCTTTGTTGCAAGAAGCAACGAAGGTAGGGTATTTCCAGATAAGGGAATAAATTTCCAGATGCAAGTGGCCAGGGATTGTGACTCCCAGGGAATGGCGTTGAAGAAACGGTGTTCCACACTCCCCCTAATCTGCTTATTTTTTCCTCCTCTGACACTGACCTTCCATGTTCTTCACTGACAGGTAGGCACAGAGTCATTCTTCCATCCTATGCTACCTTAGCCTGTGGGAGCCTGACTTCCACACGCTGCTCAGGGTGGAGACAGCCTCGGCGGACACCATTCCAGCACAGTTCACGGGAATGAGGACCCTTGGGTTGTGCAGTCCACATCCTGCACAACCGTAAGCTAGTCTGTGGCCTCATTTGCTTCTTTAACTTCTGGCTCAGAGCCATATGGAAATACTAGATTCATTATGTTAATTAGATTAATGATCCAGTGACTTTTCAAAGTAAGAGGACTTGACCTGTCTGCTCAACAAGACCAGAACGAGGGAATTTTCAGAAGATAACGGCCTCTCAGGGAGGCCCCGACAGCCTCTCATGCCCCTACCCTGGGGAATATGTCTGAAAGTCATCAGCTCTGGGGTGGCCGGGGGGGTTGTCAGCTGGCCCTGCAGCCCTCTCAGGCGTCACCTGCTTCATTATCCTCTCCCGGTGGGTGTTCTCGCCCTGGGAGCATCTGGATGGGGGCCAGGGTCTGAAGGTGACACGGTAATTGCATTAGTCTAGCGGAGTCGCATACAGGGAAAACAACAGGACGATGACAAGTTCCTGGCAGCCGCAGCCTCACAGATCAGGAAGTCGGGTGGGCAGGTTCTCGGTCTCAGGGTTTCCGGGCTTGTCAGAACACCGGTCTCAGCACCCCCTTCTATCCCCCACCTTTGCTGGCAAGGTGCTCTGGGGGCCCCTCTCCTCCCCTGCCCGCAGACTCGCTGCTCAGGTGCAACCGGGAATCGAGTCTTTTGAGGGAGTGACAGCATCCCCCAGGGGCCAAGAGGGTCCCTCTGAACACTACTCTGCCACGCCGTGCTTGGGCCCACCGTGCTCTCTGTGCCTGTCCCCTGCCCTTCTCTCCTCCCCTCCCCCTTCCATGGCCTGTCATCCCGTTACCCCCAACACACACACACACACACACACACATGAGCACACATGCACACATGTACACACACGCATACACACATGCACACACACACGAGCACACATGCACACATGTACACACACGCACACATGCATACACACACATGAGCACATATGCACACATGTACACACACGCATACACACACGCACACACACGCACACATGCATACACACACGAGCACATATGCACACATGTACACACACGCACACACGCACACACGCATACACACATGCATACACACACATGAGCACATATGCACACATGTACACACACGCGCACACACGCATATACACATGCACACACAGACACATGAGCACACATGCACACACACACACATGAGCACATATGCACACATGTACACACACACGCATATACACATGCACACACACAGACACACGAGCACACATGCACACACACACACGCACACACCCCAGCCCTTCCCTGAGCCCCAGTGGTTGCCAATCTCCCTCTGCTGGCCTGGGCTGCCACGCTGCGCCCGCAGCTTATGCAAGCGTAACAGCAGCGACGGCTACGGTGGGAATTGCTCCTCAAACAGGCTTGTGGCTGCACGATGCCCTTTGGTCCTTGCGATAGCCACACGAAGAGGGTAGAATCTGCATTATTCTTACAAAGATGCTTTTATTAGGTTTTAATAAACATTTGCTTTCTCAGACATCGTATATTTGAAAAAAGATTTTTTTGTTGATCAATATACAATAAAGCGTTTTAAGGGTTTATGTAATCTACACTACATCTTTGATAAAACCTAGGAGTAGAATGTGACTATAATAACCCCAATTACTCTGATTTTCCCCTAACTATAGGGCAAGCATAAAGTGCTCATTTTAACACCGCTTTATGCTTAACAAAAAATGAACCCAAAGCTGCATTCGATTCCCAGTATAACAGGATCATCTCCGCAATCTTTTGAGGTTGGGGGAGAACAAGAATAATTACCTCAAGGTTACAACTGAGGAAATGGAGGCTGATGGAGGCTAAATACTTTGTTTAGAGTCACAAATGACTGGTAGATAGCAGAGGTAGAATTGGATTTTAAAGTTTCTAATTTTCTCTGTCAGAGGCCTCCATTTCTTTCCTAAAATCATGGGTTTTGGATGTAATACAAAGAGACAAGTGCTCTCGACTCTGCCCTCACCCTCCAAGTGGACATTCACCGTCGAGGTCACTCACGTCCTGTGGGACACGATCGTCTCACCTCATCGCCCAGCTTTTGACTAGTATTTCATAGTCTGCTCCAGTTTGTTCCATGGGAGCCGACACATTGACACCCAGGCTTGGGTGGCTCTAATCTGCTGGGGTGACACTGGGGACAGAGCCGAGATGGCTCTGTGGGTGGCAGAATGTGGACTCGCCTTACAAGTAGGGAGAGGGCGTGCTGGGCAATTTCCCTGCAGAATAAATGAGGCAGTCGCATCATTCTGTGATTTAAGCGTAGTAGAGTAAGAGAAGAAAATCCTCACCGCCTTTCCTACTTGAAGCGTTGGTGAAACTCATTGTCTCAGCACTATGATCCGGCGTACCAGGCAGTGACCACGACACCTGGTCCACCCAGGGTGCCACGGAGCCCTGTCTGCAGTGAGCCCCCCTGGGGAGGGATGGCGCCTCTGGGTAGGCTTGTCCTCGGTGGGCTGCCTGGATGTGGAGCCCCAGAGGTCCCTGGAACCCAGGTAGGACCTGGAGAAATGACCCCTGCGGCTGACAGGCTCATGGCTCCAGTGGATTCATCCTGGTGAGAACCGAAGACAAAAACAATGAGCGTTGGATCAGAGGTACACGTGGGGCTGGGGGGTCGGGAAATGAGGAGGGGCCAGGTGGTGATGGGAGTGGGGTCTTTTTGCAACATCCTTGATGAAGTAGAGGCACCCACCTTAGCCCGCTTTCTGACTGCTGTGCTTCCTCCTTGTCTGTGCTTTCCTGACTTAGCTGAGTGTCGTGGTGCAGGAAACATTCATGTCACCGCACCCTGCCTGAGCGGCGAAGCTTCCTGGCACCTGCCCTCCGTCCTCCAGCACGAGAGAGCAGCCGCGCCGTGGCTGTCCGGAGCGTTTCGTCCGCTGGGTCTTGATCATCATTCTACTTTCCTTCACACCTTCAATCTCCAAACTGCACTCCCTGGATTTTTGCTTTTTTTGAACTTTTCATACTGATGCTGTCCCTTGCTTACTTTACCACTCGATGACTCTGTAGTCACACTTACAGGAGGAGCTCACCTCCACCTCATCACAGTTCCCAGAAGTATTTGCTTCCTGTTCCTGCCTTGATAGACGTGAATCGCAAACACTGGCTCTGTAGGCTCCTCTGATTTTCTGATGCGGTTTTGATCAAAGTCTCGAGGAGCAAACGCATTCAGCATCGTATGACACGTGGCAGGTGGCATCGTGGTAAGAACTCGGACTTGGCAGTCAAATACGCCTTGGTGCGATCCTTTCTGGCTGTGGGACTTTGGGTAAAGTTCCTCAACTTCTCTGGACTTCAGTTTCCTCCTCTGTGAGTCGGGCACATGGTCCTCTCCTCGAGGGACAGCAAGAAGAAATGCTTTGTCCAGAGCACTTGGGGTGCCCAGGGTCTGGCTCTTGGGGTGCTGCCCACAGGAGCCCACTTTTGTGGTCCCTTCTTCCTACTTCATTCCCCCAAGGACTGAAGACACTGCAAAAACTCACACTGTATTCTGTGAATGATTTAAAGACGGTCAATGTCAACATCACAAAACCAGGACCCAGATCTTCTCCAAGCCTCACTGTGGCTGGTCAGACGCTACGGCCACCGCTGTGGCTAAAGGGAAGGAGAAAATGTGGGGTGTTTATGTTTTCAACAAAAAAGTTAATTGAATTGATCTCCAAAGTGCCTGTGGTCCACGCTGGGAGCCTGCAAGAGTTTGGGCCTTCAGTGCTGAGCGGTGGGGAAACGGGAGGCCCCAGCCCTGATTTCAGAACCAACAAACAGAAGCTCTTCTGACAACCGTTTTCCTTCTGCCCAGTTATCTGGCACAGAAAGTACATCTGGGCCCTCTGTTCTGAAGGTCAAGTTCGTCAGATGCTGGTGGCCGTGTAATTCCAGTATTATTATTATTTGGTGCATAATTTCAGGGCACACAACAGGCCTCCTGACCCCAGGCAGCTAATGCACATCTGAGCTTCCCTACTTACACACACACACACACACACACACATGAATACTTTCCTCGTCACCTATATGTGCTTTTTATAACCTGTCAGACGATGACAGTCACAGAAGGCATGGCTCACTTCTATGTCATGCAACTTGTCAAAAATGAGTCTGGTTTCGAGGTTGCCAGAAAGGTTCACTCCTTCCAGAGCTGGGAGCATTTCCAGAGAGAGCCAAGTCAGTCCCGACCCCTTCAGGGCAGCCACGTTTGCAGCCAGATGTGTACAGCTGTGCCTGCCCCAGAGCATGTTGCTGCCTGCTGGAGTCTGCACAGGGGGTTGGGGTGAAGGTGGATGACAGGGGTAGGCGTAGCCCGGGGAGGGGGGTCCTGCAGTCTGTTGAAGCAGCACTTCTGCCCTCGAAGGAACCAGTGAAGCCCTCCAAGCCCCAGTGGCGGGTGGCCAGACTCTGTGTGATGGGTCGTTAGCGGTGCTCCCCGCAAAGTGTGAACTGGGAACGATGCAGGCTGGTGCTCTCCGAGGGGCCGCAGCAGTTAGCAGGGCTCTGCGTGGGAGGCAGAGGCTATTCCACAGCTGGGGCCTCAACTGCCTACACGGCCTTTCCGCCAGGGAACGCCCCTTTGATCGGTTCCCACAAAGGGCTTTTAAAGAGAGAGGCTTGCCCAAATTCCCCTGAAGGACCCTCCCCCAACCCATCATAGTTTTACTTTTCCCTAGGAAGGCGACTCCTGTTCTCAGTTCGGCTGCAGTGGAAGTCTGGGTGCTCCATTCCCAGCCAGGAGGGACAGTGGGAGTCCTTCTCTAGTTAGACCTTAAACTTCTTGCTTTTTAATAAATATATTAAAGAAGAGAAAAGGAAGCCCCTGCCCCTCCCTCAAATGAGGTAAGAGCATTGGGATCAAATGCTTCAATGACATCGCCCCACATGTTGACTAAGCATTGCTGTGGACCGGACCGTGTCCCCCCAAATCCATGCATTGAAGCCCTAACCCCTCGTATCTCAGAATGTGACCATATTTGGAAATAGGGTCTTTGCAGGTGTAACTGGTTAAGATGAGCTCATGCCGGAGTGGGGGGGATGGTGGACCCTAATCCAACACGCCTGGTGTTCTCACGAAAGGGGAGATTTGGACACGGACATGCACACAGAGAACGCTGTGTGACGATGAAAGCAGCGATGGGGTGATGCTTCTACAAGCCAAGGAACGCCAAAGAGCACCAGCAACCTCGGAAGCTGCAGAGGCCCGGACAGTCTCCTTCACAGACCCGGGAGGATGCAGCCCTGCCGACGCCTGCACTTCTGGTCGCCAGAACTGTGAAACGACACGTGTCTGTTGTCCAAGCCACCCAGTCTGTGTACAGCAGCTCCAGGAACAAATACGAGAATCGTGTCTGGGGCCAGTCGTGATGCCGAGTTTCTGTCTGGGGAAAACAGAATGGTGCCGGGACCTGTATTGTTCCCTGGCTGGAGCAGCCTGGCGGTTGTTTCCGGCTGGGACACTTGTGCCAGGGTCTGTGACACACTCCTGCCCCTGTGACCCCAGCTTCTGGGTGGGGCGGGTTCCTGGGCTGCTGGGACCACAGGCAGGGGTGGACATCGCAGGTGTCTGGATGCGGGTGACTGAGGGAAAACGCGGGAACGGTGAGCTCCGTGGCAGCCATCTGTCCTGACGCTACTGGGCCAGTGAGGGGAACCCCTCTGCAGACAGGTCTACGACAGGATTCTGAGTAAGATTTCTTTGATGAAAAAGTTGTATGACGGGGGACAGAGTAACAAACAACTGACCCAAGCCACGTCCTTTCTCTCCTAGGTGAGGCGACCTGCAGAGGTCACTCTGCCTATTGTCACGACGCAGAGCTCTTTCCCATCCTGCTTTATGTCCAGAAGCACCTTGGGCACACCTGTACTACCGTCCCCTCCTTTCCTCGAACGAGGACCGTCGGCCATCTTCCCTGCTTTGCTTCTCCACAGCAAGCGCTGGCTGTGTCTACGGTTGGGTGCCCTGGGCTGACAGCTAGGTATGTGGGATGCAGGTGGGCATTTATAACCAAATAAGTATTGAAATTAACCACAAAGCCAACATTAGTGGTGACCAACAATGGTCAGACCAAGGACACGGGACATTGTGCTTTCTATGTTCTGTGTGAGATCCACCGTTGACCTTTGGGCTTTCAGGTGTGCTCAGGTACCTCCTTCTTCCCAAATGGACAGTTCCCAGCTGAGTCGAGCCTGTCAAACTGTCAGATTGGTGCAGGGGAGGGGAGATAATTGTCCGAGATTTTCACGGATGCCAAGAATACTCTGTGGTAGAGCCTGGCCCAGGGCGCCTTTGTTGCCTGTGTGTTGGTCTCAAGTAGCCAGAAAAATCTCCCACTGAGAGCCCTGCCCTCCAGTTTAAAGGACAAATGGAGGAGAGTAGGTTCTGGAAGGCCCTGGGGTGCGGGAGCTTCTAGAAATTTCCCATTCCTGGAGGGATCAGATCAGCTCCGTGGCCACCGGGGCTGTGGGGGTGTGATATGGGCGGGTCCACCCCACATGGATAGAGTGTCCTGTGCTGTTGGAGCAGGGGGCTCTCACCAGGAGGCTGGGCAGGTGGGCATCCTGGCTCTTGTTTCCCAGCTCTGTGGCATCGGGCAAGTTCCAAGACTTATGCCTCAGCCTCCTCATCTGTAAGTGGAAGGAACGATGGCACCAACCCCACAGGCTGCACGGAGTTCATACACCTGAAGCCCTAACGACAGTGCCTGGTGGACGGTGAGCCCTAAACACACACATTTGTGAATGAACACATAGAGCCAGCCGCTGGCAGGGACGTGTGCCAGGGTAGCCGGCTAACGGGAGGATGGGCGTCCGCGGGAGCAGTGCCCTGAAGAGAGGACGCCAGGTGAACGTCACCTGTTCCCTACCGTGCTTCTCTCCCGGGATGCAACGTCACGTCAGACTCATACCGCGGATTCCTGCTCTGCTGGAACGCCTCTGCTGAGCAGCGAGCATGAAAGCTGTGCAAGAGGATGGAGCCAGAAGCCCATTTGGCAAGAGCGCTGCTTTGGAAGGCGCTCGGCAGCGTGGGCCGGCTGCGGTTCCCGCGCCTTGCTTCGCGCCCCGGCTGGGCAGCGCTCTGCGAGCGGCGGCTGGGCAGCAGATGGGCGCAAATTTCCTCCAGCTTCCCTCTGAGCCAATTTCAAAATAGAGAGAGGGGAAGAGCCTCATTTTCTCTTTTCAGTTTTGAAAGGTTTCATATGCGGACACAATTTTAAATCTTGGGTTTTTCCCCCAGTGAGATGTCTGGAGATGGTGACACTGGAATGGGGAGGAATCTGTATTTACTGAGGAATTTTCATCCCCAGTATCCCCACCCGGCCTGAAATTCAAACAGTGAGTGGGTGGGGTTTTCGAGAGAGATTATGTAAAGATGTCCAAAATGACTACAGTGGAAACCAGTTTGGGGTTAATTCTGTGACATTTAATAGGCGCAGTCGGGAGCTTTGGTCTGCTCAATTCTTAGCCCTCCAACTGAGTGATTGATTGATGACTGACACACCCAATACTTTTCCAGCACCCACTAGCCAGACCCTGGTCTGGGCCCTGGGAATTCAGCAGTAAGTGAAACGAGAAGAGAAGGGTGCCCTTTGCACCTGAGCCTCTTGGACGGGGGAGGGGTAGCCATGGCACAAGGGGCCACGCCCTGGCCAGCCCCTGTGTGCAGGCCTCAGCCTGCTGAAGGTGGTGGAGGGGCTCACTTGGGACTCCACAGCCCCCTGACGCCCACTTGCTTCCAATCTCCTGCAGGGTCTGTGCAGACGAGAACCCCCACTGCTGCCGTCTGCTGGAGACTAGGCACACCTGGGCTCAACTCCAGGCTCTGCCACTTACCAGCGATGGCGCTGGGCAAGTCAAGTCCCCTCCCTGAGACTCGGCTTCCACAAATGTAAACACAGCTGACACCTTTCTCATCACGCTGGCATGAGGACCAGAGCAAAGGGACAAAGAGCCTAGGATTGGGCTGGCACCAAGTTCGTGCCCGCGAGGCAGTCGCTGTGCTGACCATTCTTCCTGGCGTTTCAGACCACGGGAACGAGGGAAAGAGCTCTTGGTTCCAAGCTGCTGCAAGACGGTCCCTCTCTCCGTCTCCCAGGATGCTGGGCAAGGCCTCTGCAATGCAAAGTTGTCGCTGGCCTAGAACCCAGGAGCAGAATGGACAGAGCTGCGGCCCTGCCCACTTTGAGAAGTGTGCCAGACAGCAGTGAGGGGGCCACACCCCACTTCCACACGCTGCTGCTCTCCTCGTCCCTGCCCTGGAGAGGCCGGGCTGGGGTGAGGAAGCTCCACGGCTTTCTTGACCAGACGGACAACCGAGACCTTCTTCAGCGGGACACCCGCCTCCGACAGGCCTGGTGTCCGTGTCCACATCTCTGGGGTCTGAACTGTGGACAGCTGCCTGGCCCAGCTGCATTAATGGGAAGGACTGCAATTCACCCCGCACTGGGAAGAGCCAGCCCCAGGCGGTGAGGACGCCTCCTGCCAGCTCTCAGGTGTGGCTCATGGCAGGCCTCTCGGGCGCCTGTGGGAACGTCAACACAGATGGAAGACCCACGCCCCCTTCTCGTTGCTTCTCTACTGGAAAGGGAATGGAGCGCAAGGAAAACTCTTGCAGTTCTTTCCAGCTCAGGTGCCCAGCGAGTCAGGCCACACCCACGTGCAGAATGCCACCTGGCAGCGTGAGAAATGGGAGGGCCAGTGGCCCCCCTCCTGCACCCTCCGGCCCCCAGACTCGGGCCGGGAAGTCCCACATTCCATGACATACATGGAATCGGACAGAGCAGGGGGCGGGGGGTGGGGGGGGGTCACCTGCCTGGTTCTATCCAGCAGGCTCCAGCCACTTGGTGAGGGCGAGTGACACCTCCCGCTGGAACCCCCAGCCCAGAAGCCATCAGACACACCACCTCCATCTCGGGGTGACCGCCTTGAGTCGCCTTACAGCTTCAGGCACCAGTGACATAAATCAGCCATTTGTGTGCCTGCTAGTGCTGTTCACGTGCTTACGGTTTCGCGATATTTATTCTCCGGGGATGTTGCTCAACCAGTCTTCGTTTACACTGTATCAGGTACCATGAGAGATACGGGAGACACAGCAGACTCGCTTGTTCCAAATTCTAGCAGGCTCCGGATCTGAAGAGCCTGGGTTTTAAATATTCCGGACTCACACACCACCACCACCAATACCACAATACGGCGACAATGGCCATGTCAGTGCCACAACCAACGGCACGTGACTCGATTTGGAAACAAGGGTGTATCAGAAGGCTCTTCTGCCCCAGTTCGGATCCTCACTTCCTGTCCTTAGTGTTCTTTCGGAGTGACAGTGCCCGGCCCCTGCCTGGGGCTTCTCTGCTGACGTCATCCCCCTCAGAGCCACTCCCACGCAGGGTGACTCTCTTGAGGGCTGGGGCCCTTCAAGGGGTGCTCCGGAGTGGTTTCCCAGGCCTCCTGGGGTGCTGTCCTGGGCGCCCCAGGCTGTTCCTTGTCCATCCTGACAGCTGCCTCCTAGGGGCCTCCCCTCCCTGCCTTGCTCCGCCCCTCACTTCTGTTCCGGATTGCACTCACCGGTGAAGCAGGAGCCCAGGGCGCTCTGTCTTGGGAGACGGGCCTCCCACCCAGGTGCCCACGCCATCCCCCCGAGACCTGCCCTGCGAGGTGGGATCTGGCGCAATCATGCCAGAGCGAGTGCGTCCACATCGCAGCCTCACAGACTCCTGGGCTATGACAGGGTTTCTGCTGGGACCCTGCCGACTTCCCAGCAACGCATTGTCTGGGGTTCTAGTCGGAGCCCCCGGACTGCTGGTTCTCTCACTGCCGACGCACTGCAGACTCAGGGAGGGCGCCCGTGATGAGTTCAAATTCCAGCCCTGAATCCTGAACCCTGATTCCGAGGTCCAGGCTGGGATCCTGTGCGCTTAGACAGTCACCCCAGTGACGTTGCTGCACCTTTTGAGAATTCCTCCTCACCTGTATTCTGCATGAGTGATTATTGGGGGAAAGACCAGAAAATAATAACTAGTCGGAAACTGTAAAAAAAAGTAAATACAAGCAAGTGATGGAGCTGTGTAAGTTTTGTGCAGCATGATGTGTTTGGGATATTCTCTTTAAAAAGGTTTCGAAAGTGTATAAAAAACTGTAAACTCAACGTGTCTACCCTGTACCCAATCGCGTTGAACTTCCCCTATTTCTTATTCAGCGCCCAAGCTAGAAACCCCCTAATTCTTGATCCCCTTCCTGGTCCAATCAGCACCTTCCTTTTACTATTAATTTTCAGGACGCATCTTGGCTGTCACCCCTTCCAGGAGGTCTTCCCTGACGTCCCATCTCATACCCAGCCTCTCTCATCCCCCAAGGGTGCCCTCGTGACCCCACTAATGGCCCGTTCACCTCTCCGTGTCCCCACCCCGGGACTATGTGGGTCGTGCTCATTGTTGCATCCTCTGTGTTCTGCATGGTGCTCGGTGTGGACAGCCACCCCGTGGCTGTTTGTTGCCTGAACCAGTGGACCCTATTGGCACCTAGACTTTCTTAACGTGAAGATGATGCTAAAGTTCAAAATGCTCCTATTAAGCATCTGAAGACTGAGTTATTCAGGAGAACTCATCTTCAGACAGCTGAGGTTTGACTATATAAGAGACACACCCACACTTTCAGGGAGCTCATCTTTAGAGGGACAAGTCACCAACACACGGTAGTGCACGTGGACAGTAAGCGGTGTGGGCGTTAGGAAGAGAGACGGCTTGTGGGCTGGGGGTTCGGGGAGGTGGGTTTGACTCTGGCCCGAAAGGTTAGACGACTTTTGGGCAGGTAAAGCATCACCGATGGGGGGTCCGCCAGGAAGAGGATGAAGCAGGATGTGATGGGCCGTCCTCTGAGGAGGTGACTTCAGCACCGACCCCTGATGGATGAGAAAGAACCAGGCAGGTGAAGACCCATCCCAAATGGCGCTGTAGGCAGATAGAGTGCAAATGCAAGGGCCTGACATGGGAGGAGCTTGGCAGGTTTGGGGAGGGAAGGAGACCAGGGCAGCCGAGGCTCTGTGAGAGGGTGCAAGTGCCCGGGCTGAGCTGGCTTTCGGGTCTCCTTCCAAGCGCTGTCTCCCTTGGAGGGCACGGATTGGGGCAGAGACACGCCATGAATGGTTCCTCTGAGAGGCCACCCTTGCTGCCTGGGAGAGGAAGGAGGCCAGAGGTCAGGAGGCTATCGTGATGGTGGTGACCCCTACCATGTTGTCTGGTGGGAAAGGACAAAGGCAGACAGACCTGGGGACAGTTTTGAAGCCAGAGCTGGGAGATCCTGCTGCTGGACCGGCTGTGGGGACAAGGTGACGTAGGCACAGGGCAGATGTAGGCACAGGGCAGATGGGGGCTCCGTCTATCGGGGTGGGGAGACGGGGCAGGGGAGGAACATTCTCCGTTATGTTTGGGGGCCTTAGCTTGGACCCTCGAAGCAGATCCTGTGACAAGAGCACGGACACGCATCACTGACTTGGGAAAGCGACCCCAGGGACAGGGGAGGAGTGAGAGGGAGCAGAAGGGAGGACGGCCCAAGGTGTGTCTGCGAGTTGACTGCCACCCTGGGCATCTGGGCTCAATCCCAGCGGGAAGTGGGGATAGGCGTGATGCTCCCACCCCCTACCATCGACTCCTGCTCTGCCAGGGGCACGACGGCTCCACCGGCTGAGCGAGGGCTCCTGCAGACTCCACAGTCAGAGCAGCACGGCCGCCCCGGGCGAGAAAGCAAGAGGAGGGCACGCCCGGGCCCCGCTGTGTGCGGCTGGTGGCCGCGGCTGGAGGGGCGGGTGGGCTGGGAGCCCGTGAGGTGGCGCGGCGGCGATGCCTGCACAGCATCCAGAAGAGATGTGGCGGGGGTTGCTGGATAGACGAGCCCGGAGCTCAGGTGTGGCTGAGCGCTAAGATGGGGTCACTGGCAAGATGATACAGCTGGGGACATCAGCTGGGGAGAGTGGGAGAGGACGAGTGTCTGAGACTCACCCTGAGCTTGCCCGCCTGCAAGGGGTCGGGGAGGGAGCACCAGCGAAGGTGTCTGAGATGAGCGGAGTGGAGGGAAGACGGGGGAGGGTGCCGCGGGGTCCCAAGGAGGTGACTAGACAAGGACAGAAAGGTCATCAGGGGTCACCGGTGGGCTTGTCGAGCGTGGTTTCACGCAGCAGCGAGAATGTCCCGACTGGAGGGGCAGGAGACAGGGGAGATCCTGGCTCTCCTTAGGAGCAGACCAACGGCGCAGGGAGGACGAGGCGCCGTTTCCCAAAAGCTACTTGAAATATCTCACCAAAAATATTTGAAGAATAATCTAGGAGATTGGTTGGGTGTAGCTGCTAACAGAAAAGAGAGTTACAAAGTACGCTGCTTCCAAATTACCCAGGAAGAAGAGGAGGAGGAAGATGAGGATTAAAAATCCTCTGTCTGGAATATTCTGCAGGAATTCTCGAACAAAACTTGGAACTGGGCCCTGCTGTGAGGCTGAGCAGGGAAGTAATTCCGTCCCCATCCTCAGGATGGCCTCTCTCATTCTATGTTGTTACTCATATTTTATAGTCGAGGAAAGTGAGAGTTAGAAGGTTTTACACTCACTCATGTTCAGATGGATGAGGGTCAGACAGGGGACTTGAACCCAGTTCCATGGGACTTGGGAGCCCAGTTTCTTTCCGGGCCCACGTTGTCGTGTTCTGGGGAGTGGTGGGCACAGCTGTGGAGCAGGAGTTCATTCTCTAGGGGGGGTTTCTCTGTGCAGGAACTCAGGCTCTGGAAGGCCATTTTTCAATTTTAAGCCATTTTCCACAATGACAGATAACAATTTAGTTTTCTGCCACTGAAGTCCCTGTGATGGGGCTGGTTATTATCACACAATGCCACCGAAGCGGCTGCAACAGAGCGTGATGGGGAGTGAAGAGCAGGTGCTGGGTACAAGATCTCAAAGCCACTTCCCCAGGGCCCCTTCCTCCCGTCCGCCTCGTGTCTGTTCTGCTGAAGACCTAAGCTTGGGCTCTGAGGATAACTTGCAAAAATAAGGTCTACGAGCAACAGTTTGTGTAAGTTTTCCATTTTTCTTCCTTTTCCATCACAGATTCTCCCCGGATAGTGCTGAATGGTCACAGCGAGTCCACCCGATTGCAGGTGGCCGTACTGGATGAAACAGAGATAAAGAAAAACGACGTCCCAACAGATCTGTACTCTATCGCAGGCATGGTTGCCCACACAGGTCGGCGTATATCTTGGTGAAAGCCTTAAAAACCAAGCAAAAATTAAATTCAACATTCTCAGGGGAAGCAACTCAGAAAGTCTTCGTCCACTGTGAAGAACCATTGCAGGTAATGACCTCTAAGTGACCAGCAGATGTCAGTATAACGTAGGTCTAGCGGGATCCTGCACCCAACCCGGGAGGTCAGCTCTGGGGAGGACTGGCTCTCAGACATCTGAGGCCCCCAGGAATAAAGGAGTGGCCTCGACCTGCAAGATTGTGGTGCCTTGCAGTCTTGCCTGGCCAATGGCTGGAGCAAGTGCTCCAGGAAAATGGCTTCCTATTTCAAAGAAAATGCAAGAAATGTTCAAGAAAATACAAAGCAAATATTTACTTGCATTAACCTTATTTATCGCTAGGTTAAAAAGAAGGCAAAGAAATCTGATACAGTACGATGGTCTAGAAATACATTTGTAGCTATAAATGGTGTCCACAGCATATTGTGGATATTTTAAAATTTTAACATGTATAATGAGAGTCCATTTATAGAATGCTATAAATATTATACATTTTATTTTTAAAAAAATGAGTATATTTTCTTTTGCACTAAAATAATAAAGTTGTTCAAAACACAAACTACGTGGCCTCTCTCACTCAAAATTACACCCTGGCAATTTTTTAAACTGCATTTGTGGTGGTAAGAGTCTCCCCTTGGTCATTGTTTCTTGGGGGGCCACCTCTTCCTAAGCTATTAATAGAAAGCTGGCAGACCAGTTGCCGCCTTCACACCTGATTACATTATTTTTTGATCTTGGATTTTTCTAGCTCAGCTCAAAAGGAACAAATGCTTGAGAAAGGTTAGTTGAGTAAAAAAGTAATTAAGACTTAATCATTGCCTAATAGGAATTTACTCCCCATGAGGAGAAAAATACACACATAAATAATCCTAATGAACACGGTTAGCGTTGTTCTTACCTGGACTGTACTACGCATTTCTCCTCCTTACCTGACCGACTCCAGTAGTGCCATGGGTCTTAGCTTGAAGCCTCCTGAACCCCCACGTTGCCTCAGGGCTGCATTCACCCGTACCAGCTTCTCTGCCCAGGGACCTCGTGGCCGGAGCATAGGCTCACTGAATGCCAGCAGGTCTGTGTGTCCAGAGCTGCCCTTCATCAGTGGGGAGTGCCAGGTGGGGGCTGAACACCCAGCTCCTCCCACCTTGGCAGGAGGCCTGGGGGCATGTACCATGTACACAGCCTCCTGGATGTCCCAGTGGGCTTGGGCCAGGTGGCCGCAGTGGTGACACTCACTAAGGCACCAAGTACAGGCCACTTCTCTTCTCATCTCATTGCCCCCTTCCCCCACCCCGGGTTCTTCTTGGGTCACCCCCGAAATAAACTGCCTGTGCTCAAAGCCATGTCTCCCGGTTTGTCTCTGGGGGAATCTGGCCTGCAGCAGGGACCCACCCCACCCCAGTACTTACCAGGCTGCATCATACTTGCCGGCTTTCTGCATCTGCATCTGTCCCAGCCCCTGAGCTCCATGGGCACAGGGGCTCGTCTGGGTCTAGCTCTGTCTCTGGACCACCATGGACCCTTAATGAATCTCTGTTAATCCACTCAGTCTCGCCTGGACTCGGGACAGCACCAGCAGCCAAAAAGAAGGCGGACAGCGTGTACCAGGGCTTTTCTTTGGCCTGACTGATTGGACAATAGTTTTGCTCAAAATCTACTTCTGAGCAGAGGTAGTCAACACATTCTAGGTTTATTTCGACCTGTGACCTCTCAGAGCAGTTTTCCTTGTTCCTTATTCATTCCATCCAAAATCCCCTCTCCTGGCTTCAAGAGTCGATTCCATGATCTGTCGTGCTGCAGGAGCCGGGCGTGTTCACGCCTGGCGTCGGTGCAGTGGCTGCTCCTTGTGACTGGAATGTCCCCCCGCCCACGAAGTCCCTCCTTCCCTGGGTCCCATGACTGCCACATACCCTCCCAGGATGGAGTTGCCACTTTGTCTGAAGGTTTCCTTTATCCACGCCCCGGTGTTCCCGAGCTGCTTTCCCGCCAGGTGGCCGTCTCTGCCACAGCATCGGCAACAGTCCGCATTTATCGGGGAGGGGGAGCATGATGGCCAAGAATGCAGACCCCGGAGCCCAGCGGCCTGGGTCCTGATCTCAGCTCCATCACCCACCACCCACTTGCCCAGGGCAAATTACTTAACCTTCCCAGGCCATAGTTTCTATATAGAAAACAGCGATAATGCCCAGCTAACGTGGAGGTTGTAGGCTCTTGTGGGCATTAAAGGAACAACACAACGCACGTGAAACACGTAGCACAGTTCCTGACACAGACATTAAGTATATATTAGCTAGCACACTGTTATTTAAGGGTGTGAGAGGGAGTGTCCTGATGTGTCTGTATCCCTGGGTCAAGTGTGTTTCTGCAGAAATCTCCCTTTAACGTGATACTCTGTCAATTTCCCTTTGTAGCTAAAACTCAGGCATTCTGGGGACCTCGGATTGGAAAAAGAGTGTAGATGAGAGGTTGAGCTCCATTAGGTGGAATGTCTTGACCAACGAGTGAAGAGGAATGTGAGTGAACTTGTGCAAAAATACATGCATGCGCATGTATATATGCATATACGTGTATATATGCACACACCGTTATCAGCTGAAGTGCACAACTGGTTATCAACTTTCAGATGGATTCTTTTCTCCCACACCCTTTACTCTAGTTGACGGTCTGTGGGAGCCCCACTCTCTCACAGCATGCTCCCTTTCACATACTCCGCTCCTTGTTTTGAGGGCTGCCCCAGAGGCGTTCTCTCCTGGGCCCTATTCCCTGGGACTCAGAAAACACTTTGTTAATATGAAGGTCTGCGGAAGCTGGTCCACTGCACTGTGCCCCTCACAGGCTGTGCCGGTCTCTGTCTTTGACCTTGACAATGACACTTGGCTGTAACTGTTGATTTCCTCATCGGTCTTTCCCCCAGATTGCTTTATTCTTCTTTTTGGTGGGTACTCAGGGTTTACAATACAGTTGGCCTCCATATTCTTGAGGTTCCGCGTTTGCAGATTCAGCCAACCACAGATTGAAAATATTTGATTTAAAAAACATAACAAAACAGCAATAAAAATAATACAAATAAAAACAATGCAGCATGACAACTATTTAAAGAGAATTTACATTGTATTAGGTATTATCAGTAATCTAGAGATGATTTAAAGTGTACGGAGGATGTGCACAGGTTATATGCAAATTCCACGTCATTTTATATCAGGGACTTTCGCATCCTCAGACGTTGGTATCCGTGGGGGTCCTGGAACCAACTCCCGGTGGATAGTGAGAGATGAGTGTGCGCGCCCTTAACGTACGACCTGCATGCAAATAACATTATATAATTTCATGTATAATACAATAACCGTATGGCAGTATAATTCCAGTCCTCCTTTGTCCCTTCTGCCGTACATTTTACTTCCACACCATTGTTATTTTTGCTTTTAACAGTTCATTAACTTTTAAAAACATCATAAAAACAATTTTTTATTCCTACCCTCATTTTGAACTCATTTTTGTCATTTCTGGAATTCTTCCTTCTTTCACACATCTCTGAGTTTCTAATTTATTCTGTGTGTAAAACTTCCTTTAATACTTCTGGTTGTTCAGATGTGCTGGTAAAAGATTCTCTAGACTTTTTTTTTTTTGGTCTGAAATTGCCCTTATTTTACCTTTATTTTTGATTGCTGTTTTTGTTGGATATAAAATTCTAGGTTGACAGTTTGTTTTTTTCTTTCTGCTCTTTAAAGATGTTTCATTGACATATAACATTTTTTTGATGAGATGAGACAAAAGTGGGTATTTTTATAATTGTTCTTCTGTATGTAATGTGACTTTTTTGGCTGCTTTTAATATTATCTTTTTATCACTAGTTCTCGGAAATTTGGTTATGATATGCCTTGGTGTGGTTTTCTTTGCGTTATTTTGCTAAGGTCCGAGTGTTTATGTCTCCTCAAATTCGTATGTTGCAAGCCCAGTCCCCTGCGTGGGGGTGTTGGCTTGTGCCTTGGGGAGGTGGTTAGATGCTGAAGGCAGAGCCACACACAGTGAGAGGACCGTCCTCACCAGACACCACATTTGCTGCTTCCTTGGTCTTGGACTTCTCTGCCTCCAGAATTTGAGAAATAAATTTCTGTAGTTTATAAGCCACTCAGTTTATGGAATTTTGTTATAGTAGTCCACACACACTAAGACAGTGGATTTCTGTTTTTCATCAAACCTGGAAATGTTTTGACCATTATGTCTTTTTTTTTTTTCTGAGACAGAGTCTAGCTTTGTTGCCCGAGCTAGAGTGAGTGCCATGGTGCCAGCCTAGCTCACAGCAACCTCAAACTCCTGGGCTCAAGCGATCCTACTGCCTCAGCCTCCTGAGTAGCTAGGACTACAGGTATGCACCACCATGCCCGCCTACTTTTATATATATATATATATATTTTTTTTTAGTTGTCCAGCTAATTTCTTTCTATTTCTTTTAGTAGAGAAGGGGTCTCGCTCTTGCTCAGGCTGGTCTCGAACTCCTGAGCTCAAACGATCCTCCCACCTCAGCCTTCCAGAGTGCTAGGATTACAGGCGTGAGACACGGCGCCCGGCCGGCCATTATGTCTTTAAACTTCTTTGTGCAAGTATGAGTGTGTGCTGTAGTCTCTTTCCTTTCCTTTTGAGTCTCCAACTACCAGACCGCTTAGCTCACAGGTTGCCGAGGCTCTGTTCACTTTCCTTCGGCCTTTGGTTTGCTCTCTGCCTTTACGTTTGGAGAGTTTCCGTTTCCCGGTCTTCGAGTTCAATGCTCTATTATTCTGCAGTGTCAAAACCGTTATTAGACCTGGCCAGCGAATATTTTATTTTAGACATTGTATTTTTCCATTCTAGAATTTCCACTTTTTTCTTTATAGATTCTATTTCTCTATTTAGATTCCCTATATATTCCATCATTATGCTCATGTTTTCCTTTAGGTCTGTGATCATATTAATAGTAGCTGCTTCAAGGTCCTTGTCTGATAATTTCATAATTCTTATTTCTGGGTCTTTTTCTAATGATTTATTTTTCTCCTGTTAATAGGTCACATTATACTATCTGTATGTTTAGTAATTTTGAATTTTATGCTTGACATGGTGGACGTTAGTGTGTTAAGTGTCTGAATTATGTTGCCTTCCTTGAAGAGTGTTGAGTTTTGTTCTGGCGAGCAGAATTTACTTGTGGCTGGTCATGGTTGTTTCAGGCTTGTTTTTAATATTGTCAGGGTGGGTATGTTACGGCAAGTGTCAGTGACCGGTCCCAGGGGAATAACCGAGTGGCACGCAGAGAGTTGGAGAGTCAGAAAGTTTTATTGCTGGCGGCCCAGATTGAGGTCAAGCCTCCCAAAATCTGAGCACCCCTTCCGGGTTTTTGTCAGGTTTTATACTTTTTTGGGGGGGGGTTACTCTTAACAAATCACACACAGGTACAAATGATTAACCAATTAGCAAAAAGACTTAAAAGTTATCCAATAAACAATAATTCTTATAAGTAGTAGAATTATGTTAGGCTTATAACAAACATCATAATCATGACAGGCTTGCAGTTTTGTTCAGCTTTGCTCAACTGCTCTGTGGTTTTAGTTTCCAAGGCTGACAGGTGTCAGCGTCCATTTTAGTTGCTTTGTGGTTTTAAGCAGAATTAGCACAGAAATTCCCCTAGTATGCATGGAAATTTCCCTAACAGGTATAGAGTAACTTTCACGTTAGGGCTAGAGAACAGTGTCTGAGACATTTCAGAGGCATTTCTGAGGTATCACCTGAGTGCCCAGGTAATTCATGAGATCTATTCATTCTGGCTGGTTGGAACTCCTATGTCTCTGTTTAGCTCACAGATCCTTGGTAGTCAGTCATGTCTTGAAAGTTCTGGAATCTCTGTTTAGCTCACAGATCCTTGGTAGTCAGTCATGTCTTGCCTGGCCTTGTGGAGTCTCACCCTGTAAACCCACTTAGTGTTCGGCCAAAGACTCAAGGAAATTCCCATACAATTTCTGGAACGCCTTCTCTGTGGCTCCCCTTCCCATTGTGTTCCCTGTGCCATCCGCTCCCAGGGTCTTAGCAGCCAGACTCCGATCTTGGTTTCATCTGCTCAGCAAGATCACTGTGCCCTGCCCGGGCTTGCCTTCCCTCTGCCATGGTCTGGAAAGCGCCGGAGGGCAGAAAACTGGGGACGTGGTAAGGCTCCCCTCACTTGCCATCTCCCAGAGGTTGTGGTCCTGCCTCGTCTCATGTCCAACAGCCGCATACAGTTGTTCCACATACTTCGTTCAGTTTTAGAGTTGTTCATGGCGGGAGGGCTAGTCCGGCACCTGGTTCCTCCCATCGGCCCCTCTGGATGTCGAGAGAAGAGCACTGGCGGCAGACGCAGGGATTTTAAGTCTGTGCGTCCCCAGCTCCCTGTAGAGTGCGTGGGCTCCCGGTGGATGCCGTGTGGTTTGAATAATGGCCCCTCAAAGATGCCCGCATCCCAGTTCCCAGAACCTGTGGGTCTGTCACCTCCCATGGCACAAGGGACTTTGCAGGTGTGATACATTAAGGCTCTTGAGATGGGGGAGATGATTCTGGACTGTTTGAGTGGGCCCAATGACATTACAAGGTCCTCACAAGAGAGAGAGACAAGAGTGGCAGAGGCAGAATAAGGAGCCGCAATGATGATGGGACCGGGTTTGGAGGGATGTGCTCTGAAGCCTCTTCCGGACCCTGGAAAAGACAAGGAACAGCTTCTTCTCTAAAGCCTGCAGGAGACCTCAGCCCTGTCAACACCTTGATTTTAGACGTCTCACTTCCTGGGCTGTAAGCGAATACATTTGTGTTGTTTTAAGCCACTAAGTTTTGGCGATTTGTTACAGTAGCCACGGAAACTAACATAGTGCCTTATAAATATTTATTCAATGGACTAAGTGATCAAAATCTTGGGGAAATTGAGGTTGCTCAGTATTAATGCCTTAGTTATAATTAACTAACAATTCTTTACAATACTTGGCTGAATATATATAGAATGAAATGAGAACCCTTTGAGCTAAAAAAATTTGATCTCACAGAAGTAAAAAGTAGGACAGAGGATACCAGAGGCTGGGAAGGGTAGGAGGAAGGGAGGAATAGGGAGAGATTTGTTAAAAGATACAAAATTACATCTAGGCAGGAAGAATAAATTCTAGTGCTCTATACCTCTGCAGGATGACTATAGTTAACAATAACATAGAGTTTCAAAGAACTAAAAGGAGATCGAATGTTCCCAACACAGAAGTGATGAATGCTTGGGAGGATGAATATGCTAATTACCCTGATCTGAGCACTATACATTATATGTATTGAAACATCACCGTGTACCCCACAAATATAAACAATTCTTGTAATTCAAGAAATAACATTTTAAAAATGTGAAAAAATCCCTGAATCTCACAACAGTAAAAGACAAGGAGCTGAAACGGGGGGAAAAGGGGTCTGGAATGTGAATGCTAATTGGGAACAGGGTCTGGAGGGAGCCGCCTCGTTCTCTCGACACACGGGCAGAAGAGGCTGAAGAGCTCGTCCTGTTGACGGGAGAGTCAGGCCTTTCCTCACGTCTGCTAAAACAACTCTTCTCCAACGTCTGCTCTCCAGATCTTAGCCTAGGTCCTTGGAGTTGGAAGGTCAGAGGCCTCTAATGCAAAAATTCTGGAGTAGTTAACTATGTTATTAGTAATGGAAACTGCTATCAATATATATGTTTTATAGATAAATTTAAGTGACTTGAATAAGCTCACACTGAGGTTGGATTCAATCCCGGGCTTATCTGACCCCAGAGCTCCGGGCCCACCGTGCCGTTCTGCCTCCGTGGAGAGCCCCCCACCGTGCGCGTCCTGCGGCGTTGGTCCCGCACGGCCCAACTCTGCCCGCTGGCCCGACTGGCCACTGGACGAACAGAGCCTGGCAAACTGCAGATGCTCAATATTTGTTGAATAAAAGCATAAATGAATGAGCTGGGGGCAAGTCCCTGCAATATTCCTTTTGAGGAATGATCGATTTACCTGTTTTACTTCCCGGCTTCCCATCTTTGAAATACCCCTCAAGCTCTGTTGGCATGGAAGAACTACGGTATCCCTGTCACTGAGCCTCTGCCCCCTGTAGAGTTTCCCGTTTGGCACCTGCTCTTTTGTAAGAAGCCAGGATACTCAACCCAGCAAGCGCAGAAGAGAAAAGGGGCTTCGGGCTCTTTCAGCCTCACCTCTCTGTGCCAAGGGTGGCTGGCGGTTGATTGCTAAAAGCCACGCCCTGCCCAATTCCCTTCAGAGGACTGTCCCTCCCTCCGAGGCCACCGCTCTCTAAGGTCACTCTTGGATGGGTCGGTGGCTGGTGCGGACTGTTCTGTCTGCGATCGGCAGCTGCTCCTTCAGTTGCTTCCTCCCGCTCTGGGTCCCTGGGCTAGAAATGCGTCTGCCTTTGTCCCCAGTTCCTGCGTTCCCCGGCCCCACCGTGACTGTAAATAGCTCTATCTGTTCCAGGACAAGTAATTCAAGACTCACACTCGGGTTGTCATTTGATCGTAATTACATAACCACCTCTGTGGGCTCTGCACGAGTTTGGAGATGAAGGGACAGGTCAGCATGCTGCCTCTTGAGGCTGGGACCTGGCCAAAGGCAGCGGTGCTGCTGCTCGTCCTCGAGGACTTGGTACCGGACTGAATGTTCAGTGATTATGGAATATTCTATATGAGATTCAAACTGCCACTTGGAAAAAGTAGGGAAGACCTTCTGGCTTGCTGGAAGTTGATCTTTTCTGGTGCAGCTGAAAATAGGAGAGAAAGAAGGAAGAGTGTGGGGTTTTTCTTGGTCAAGTCACACAGACGGAATTAGTGCGAGATGCTGCACTAGCTTTAGAAAACTCATCACGTGCTCGGATTGTGGATGGCAATTTTAGCACGCTTATGTGCTCAACTTTTAAATGTCTCTCTAGAGATTTTATTAAGGGCATTGTATGGCAGAACATATTAATTTAGGGCTTGCTCTCGCAAGCAGATGCCGGTCAGGTTCCGGGTCCTATTTCTGGCTAGAGTGAAAAGCAAACAGAGCTATTTCTAAGATAATCGTCTTTGCTTGATTTATGCTAATTTCTTATTAGCATTTACAACTGATTCCTTGTTTTGATTTAGTATGTATACTGGGTACCCTCCCCCAACCAAGGGGCAGAAAAACTCATGGGAAAGAGCTTGTTTGGACACCTGCTGGGTCTCTGAATTTAGAGTAAAAACACGACTGGTCATACACGTGCTCTGGAAAGATTTGGATTCTAAATTTGAACAAAGCAAGAGACTTGCCTTCGATGGTGCCCAGATTGTGTTTTGCCTTTATTCATTTGCCTCCACTCTGCTCTTGGAGGACGCCCCTCACCTCCTGGCCCTGACCGTCGCCCTGCAGCCTGTGACCTTCCAGGGAGACATCGTCCCTGGTGTATTCATTTATGCATTTATTCAACAAAAGCTGAGCATCTGTTGTTTGCGGGGCTGTGTTCTAGACACCGAGCAAAACTCCCTGCCCTCGTAGAGCTCATGTTCTCGCCGTTCTGCTTTCGTGACTGTGCAGCCCGCGGAGTTGTCCCCAGGCAGGGTCGGTGGCTCTCATCAGGCCGAGTCCCTCCTGCCACGTCCGGTCTGGGTCCTGCTTCCCTGTGTCCTTCTGGTGCAGAGAACGTCATCATCGCCACCCTGAGCATTCGGCGTCCCCCCGACCCCACACGCAGAGGGCTGCTCGGCCGCACCCATCACCACGTGCGTCACAAGTGCGCATGCGTGTTCGCAAGCCCCCATTCTTACTTCTGTTTATTTATTCATTAACTGCCATTTCTTGTCGTCCTCATCTGCGGATCCCATGCCTTTTCTGTAGGCAACCATGTTGATTGTTTAATGGGTAGCTTTTCATTTTAAGGTAATTTTTTATTTTTTTGAGACAGAGTCTCACTTTGTTGCCCGGGCTAGAGTGAGTGCCGTGGTGTCAGCCTAGCTCACAGCAACCTCAGACTCCTGGGCTCAAGCGATCCTCTTGCCTCAGCCTCTCCAGTAGCTGGGACTACAGGCATGCCCCACCATGCCCGGCTAATTTTTTCTATATATTTTTAGCTGTCCAATTAATTTCTTTCTATTTTAGGTAGAGACGGGATCTCGCTCTTGCTCAGGCTGGTCTCGAACTCCTGAGCTCAAACAATCCGCCCACCTCGGCCTCCCAGAGTGCTAGGATTACAGGCATGAGCCACCGCACCTGGCCTTGAAGGTAATTTTTTAAAGAAGGTGTCTCTGGTTTTGTGCGCACATATTTAAATTTTATTTAAAGGTTGAGGAATGTGGACTCTTGAATCAGCCGGCTTGGGTTCAAGTCCAAGGTCTGCCACAACCTGTGTGACCTTGACCTTGTGACGTTATCTCTCTTGTCTCTGTTTCATCATCTATGAAGTGGAGCTGATGCTAATAATTCGCCCCACGGGATTGTGAGGATTAAATTAGTTACTACGTGTGAGGTGCTTGGAACAGGGTCTGCTAGGTAGTTATCCCCCCACGAGCATGAGCCACTGTTATAACTGTTCTGTCTTTAGACCCAGGTTGATCAACTCCGTATTCTCCACCAAATTCCAGAGAAAGAGACGCTGATGAGTTCACCTGATTAACGTTTGTCCTGAATACCAGTTCCCTCGCTGTCTCTCCCCAGCTGATGTGTGGCCACCCTGGGTCAGGTGCTCAGCCGTCCCCAGCCAGCGACCTCGCTGGGCAGAGAGCAGCGTAAGGATGGTTTCCTGAGCGGGGCTCTCGGGCAGGGCCGTTGTGGTTAGAGTGCTCGTGTTGTAGCTATGAGTTCATAGAGGAGGCAGAAACCAAACTGAGGTTAAGGAGGGGAAGTTTAATATAAAGAATAACTGTAAGACATAAAGAGACTCTATCGGGTACCCTAGGAAGGTACCCAAGGAAGGACAGACTCAGAAGGGCTTCAGATCGCATTGGAGTAGGTGTGGTTCAGCCAGGGCACGGCAGGGCAGGGGCTGTGCTGGTCCGGGGGCACTGGGCCAGCCCGAGGACATCTTTGTGAGCACAGGCTGAGTAGTGCGGGGGGGTGTTGGGGACCTATGGAGCATGTGAGCTGCACGGGGACTTGGTTTCTCTGTCTAGAGGGCTGAGGAAAGGTTGTCACCAGGCTGAGGTTGCAAGATACCAGAGAGCCTGTATTTTGGGCCACGCCTGTGCCAGCGACCATCCTGCGTGTCCCCCCAGCGCCCTCTGCTGAGAAAGTTTAGCATGGCGCTCACTTCGAAGGAGAAATACTTAGAGCAATTCCGGTGTTGGCCGCAGAGCATGTACGGAAGGGAAGGGGGCGTTGGTTGCTGAGAGGAAGTAAATCGATACTGACACACAAGCCCACTGCAGGCTCCATCTCCTTATAGGAAGTGTCACCAGGCTGAGTCACCAAGGACACCAGCCTTCCGCATCCGACGCTCAGCCCTTCTGGAAAATTGCTAGACTGTCCAGTATTCACTGAGCACCTACTATGTGCCAGGAGCTGTTTTGTGTGCTGAAGGGACGCGGTGACAGTGATGGACACGGGCCCTGACCTCATGGGACTTATATTCTAGAAATTAGATAAATAAACAGATCTGCAAGAAAATATCAGGGAATGATCACCACGCAGTGCTAAACAGAACAGGATGGTGGGATCGAGAGCCCGGGCTGGCCAGGGAGGTGCGCTGGGAGGGGAGACATTGAACCTGAGACTGAACCCCGATACTGCACTGGGGTGACCCCAAGGCTCTCTTGGGTAGCTCATCCTCAAAGACATGAACATTACTGTTTCTTTCTTGGTGTCTCTGGGCAGCGCTATTTTATATCCTAGTGTGTTCTGAGCATGGAGTCCCTGCCTTGCTGGGGAGAGGCCGTGGCCGTGGACGTCCTCCCTGCTGAGTTTCGCAGAGCTGAGGAGCTAGACATGCGAATGGGAACGCACCACAGGCAGGAGACAAAGGCCGCAGGATCCTTGCGCCTCTCACATGCTTTATCACTGTTGAGGAACGCAGACCCCACCCCAAATAGCCCAGCACGCGTGGGACACTTCCTTCGTCATTCGAGCATCCCAAGAACATTTTGCAAATATAGATGGCAATTTCCCTCACTGAACGAGCCTCACTGCTCACACTTGGCTGAGCCCAGAGCTTACCGCAATAGGCCTCCCTGCAGAGGCCGCTGCTGGGCTCCTGCCATCTCCCAGAACGCAGATAAAGAATGGCTATTCCCTATAATTGCTTCCCTCTCTGACACATGTAAAACACATATTTACCAATTAGCAAGCTGTAAATGGGTGGCCAAACCTCAAGTGTCTGATTGATTGGAGCCGTTTCAAAGATTGGGTTTCATTAGGCCATCGAGTATCACTCTATCTGCTAGATCGATTATTTCATACTCGTTCTATGCAGACATTTGTTTAGTCAGAAGTCCATGTGCTCTTAGAGGGTATAAAAATCACCAAGATTTGGAATTCTAGAACATCTGGAAATAGGAACAGCCATATGTCAAAAATCTTTGATGTTGGCACAATGCTATGGCACCTGAAGAAGTCTGACAAAGGTAAAAAATGTCGAAAACTCCGGCAGCACATTAAAAATAACAGCTGCATACAAGCTCAGACGCCGTGTACACATGCTTTAGAAAACTGGGTGCTCAAACGGTGCATGTCACCTGCTACGATTCACTCCAGTTTGAGAGCATAGGCACTTGGAATGAGCAAGTGCAATATAACAATTTGCCCACAGGGCACTGCACACATGTTTTCTACCTGCTTTTCTTTATTTTAATAGAAGTTGTAAGATGAAACAACTCTCAAACCATCTCTCTTTCTTCCAACACATTCTGGTCAGGCTGGGAGGCAGCCCCTGGTTTTAGCGTTTAGATCGTTGGGTCCACCCACTGCAGATGTGGCATCGGACACTGGTGACTCAGGGATGCCAGCCTGCATTGCGCCACCTGTCGGTGACGGCGGCAGCACATAGCTCCAGGTTCTGGGGCAGCGTTCAGAGGGTCCAGCAGGTGACAGGCGAGCTGCGGCTGCAGTGGAGCGACACCAGTTCCCCAGAGCAGCCCGCCATGTGATCTGGGATCCGATTTCTGGATGGGTGCCCTCCGAGCCTGCTTGTCTAATCCAGCGGAACAACCTAATATCCTCGTGCATTTATTCTCTACTTAAACTGGTCAGAGAGCCTCCTGCTACGTGCAGCAGATCCCTGACTGATCCAGTATTGTGTGTGGATATGTATATGCTTTAATTTTTATTTGTACAAATTTATGAAATTTTGTTACATGTATATAACGTGCGGTGATCAAGTCAGGGTATGTGGGGTGTCTGTTACCCAAGGACAACACATTTTTGTTAGCTATAGCCACCCTATTCTGCCACCAAACATTGAATTTGTTCCTTCTATCTTACCGTATGTTTGTGACCTTTGACCAACTTCTTTTCATCCCGCCCCCTCCCGACCTTTCCAGTCTATTTTCCATTCTCTACCTTTCTGTGATCAAATTTGTAGCTTTTACATATAAGTGAGAACACGCAATAGTTGTCTTTTTGTGCCTGGCTTATTTCACTTAAAATAATGACCTCCAGTTCCTCCCATGTTGCCGCAGATGACATGATTTCATTCTTTTTAATGGCTGAATGGTAGTCCATCATGTATATGCACATATATACACCACATTTTCTTTATCGATCTGTTCACTGATGGACAGTTAGGTCTATTCCATGTCTTTACTACTGTTAATAGTGCTGCAACAAACATGTGAGTGCAGCTATCCCTTTGATACATTGCTTTCTTCTCCTTTCCTTTGGGTAGATACCCAGTAGTAGGATTGCTGGATTGAATGGTGATTCTGTTTTTAGTTTTTTGAGAAATCTCTATTCTGTTTTCCATAGTGGCTCTGTTGGTTTACATTCTTAAAACAGTGTGTAAGAATTCCCTTTCCTCTACTTTCTTGCTGACATCCATTTTTTTCCTGTCTTTTTAATAGCTGGGGTAAGATGATATCTCATTGTGGTTTTGATTTGCATTACTCTAACGATTAGTGATGTTAAGCATTTTTCATATGCCTGTTGTTATATGAAAATTTGTGCGTCTTCTTTTGAGAAACATCTACTCATGTCCTTCCCTCCCGAACTGGGGGAGAATACACTTCTGTTGGTTAAGCCGCCCAGTTTGCGGTGATTTGTTGCACCAGCCACAGGAAACTGCTGTACTGTAAGCAGGATGCAACATTCTCATGTGATTTTATGATACAACCTAAGTCTCCAGAGAAAATCTGTGCTTGTAGCACTTGCGCTGACGACAGGAAGAAATTGTTTTATTCTCTAGCGACAGATTTCTCCATGGAAGTGTGGAAATCCTTGTCTTTGTCCCCTCTGTGCCCCAGCAAAGGGGATTCAGAAGGCTCCTCAGGCCCGTCGCACTGGGCTTCCTCCCTGCCTCACTGCCCCCCCAACCCCCCAAGTTCACCAACCTCCCAGGAGCTGCAAACCAGCCCATGTCAGACTCTCCCCGTGAGCCTCGCCCCTGCCTCTAGCTGGCACCTGCTTCCCGCAGCCTTCTCACGAGAGGCGCTTCCCTCTCCCACACTCCTGGGCCACAGGGCACAAAAGTGGGGTCACATGGTGTCTGTTCCTGCCCAACACCCCATTCTCTCCTGCCTGGACTCTCAGGAGGCCAGCACCTGCTTTCTTGTCCCGGTTGCCTCTCCTGGCTGTGCCGCTCACCATGGAAGACGCTGGCATCGGGCACGTGGTTTCCCTCTGCGTTCCGCCACCGGCACCCCGTGGCCCTCACTCAGGGCTCCGTGTCCTACCTTCTCCTTTCCAAATGGTTGTGTCTCACGCCACTGTAACTTCTCACTCTCAGAGCTTATTTCCCGGAACCATGCCCTGACTCTGTTCCCACCCATGGCTTCACTTCTCTGCCACTCACGCCCCTGCTCTCTGTCACCGGGCTTCCCTTTGTCACACCATGAAACGGCTGCTCAGTGCCGTGCATCCTTGCTGGCCTTGCTCACCTGCCTTCCCGTAGCCTCTCCGCTGCGCACCGCACCCGCCCTCAGGCACACTCCTGCCAGTCCTCGGTGCTCCTGCCCATGAGTCAGTAGCTTCCCTCTCCTGCCCCTGGACACCGAATGCCACTGCTCTGTGGGTGCTGTCCAAGGACTTCCCTGCGATTTGTACAAACTCCCCAGCATAGCTTTCATTGCAATAATGACCCATCCTGCTAACTGCCCCGACTGGGTTTATAGCCTGCACTAGACGTTAGATAAGCCACCCTTGCCACAGACAGCTCTGCTGGTTGTTCACAGGTCTCTCCAACTCAAATGTGCACAAAATGGAAATAAGTTCCCTGCTCCAAAAACGTGTCTTAAGTCTTAGGATTTATCTCAGGGAACAGGGTAACATCTGCCAAGTTTCCTGAGCCAGAAACTTGGGCGTTTCTCTCTCTCTGTTCCCATTTCCCACATCCAAACCTTCATCTCACAGTGTCATCTCTAGAATTTCTCTTGCACGCACCTGGTCCTCTCCATTCCCACGGCAACCACTCTCTTCTGCCGGGTTGGACCCGGATTCTCGCAACAGCTCCCAGCTGCGGCTCCAGACAGGAACTGTCCTGGTACACTCTCTGCTCTGCAGCCAGCGCAGCCTGTCGAACGCGCACATGAGACGGTGTCTCTCCTAAAACCCTGCAAAGGCTCCCCATACCCTTGTCCAGTCTCCGTGGGGTGCCCTGAGGCCTTCCTCTCCAGCCCGGCTCCTCTCCCTCTACGCCCAGTCTTTGTTGACCCAGCCAACTTTTTTTTTTTTTTTTTTGTGAAACCAAGTCTGATTTTGCTGCCCGGGCTAGAGTGCTGTGCTGTCAGCCTAGCTCACAGCAACCTCAGACTCCTGGGCTCAAGCGATCCTCCTGCCTCAGCCTCCCGAGTAGCTGGGACTACAGGTATGCCCCACCGTGCCTGGCTAATTTTTTTTTATTTTTAGTAGAGACGGGGTCTCACTCTTGCTCAGGCTGATCTCGAACTCCTGACCTCAAACAATCCTCTTGCCTTGGCCTTCCAGAGTGCTAGGATTACAGGCGTGAGCCACTGCACCCGGCCAGACCAAACCAACTCTTACCTCCCATCTGCCTGGACAGACTTCACCGTCTTAGGAAATGATCCCTAATCCCACACACAACGTGCTCCCTACTTACCTTCCTGTGACGCTTGAACACAGCTCTCTAATCTGACAGCCCCTGGAGGCACAGCCCGTTTTGTTCACTGCTGTTTTGTTCCAGGTAATTAGAACATCACAGGTGTCGTAAGTATGTGTTCAATGAGTGAATAAGTGAGGGTTTGTAAGAGTTAAATGAGATACTGCGTGTGGCTCATACCTGGCTCA
>CAUYSK010123108.1:0-11609 GCA_963575035.1 Avahi laniger | reverse complement strand
GCTTGAGACATTTTAACTCTATAGCGGTAGGTCGACCATTTGAGCTCTGAATTTTCCTTGATGTAATTTGCCCTTTTGTAAAAACTTGTGCACAGGAATTAGCTATAACCAGCTGGAGTGCTAGAGAAAAACTTGGCATGTCTTTGAACATCTTCATTTACACAAATACTTGCAAGTAGAGGTACCACAAACCAACTGGGGTGCCCAATGGGGCTCTTTCTCCTTGTCTTTCCTCATTTTTAAAGGATTTCCCATTTTTCTTTAAAAGAAGCAACCGAACTGTAACATAGGGTTTGGTGTCGTGGATCGGAGTGTGCTGACTGTGGGTGGGGCTCTTCAGTGTTTCACCACTGAGTCGGTCCCACCCTCTTACGTGTCTCAGTTTCTCTCTTGGGGGTGTAGTACCTCCAAGAGGGCTCAAAACGCAGAGTGATCAGCTCTTATATGCGTTTCCTGGATGAGCCTTCTTTCAATTAATTTGTTGGGGGGTTCCCTATAGGGCCACTCACGCCTCGGGGAATCGCCCCAGGCAACTCCCACTCAGGACCCCGGTCACCCAGGGCTGCCGAGGCTGGGAGGAGTAAGATGCCCCTTCTCTTCAGAGCTGAGGAACTCAGTCTCTCATTATCTACAAACAAGACAGTTCAGTTTCCTCCTTCAAAAATGCACAGAAAAGCCAATTGAGATTAATTTTAGGATAAAAAGACAAAGGAGAAGACCCTTTAGAATGCACCTCCAAATCTAAGTTAGGATCCCAAACAATTCCCAGGAAAAGAACCAGCTCAGAGTAAACCGAGACCATCAACCAAAACGGGAGGTCCGGGGCTCAGGAGGACTTACCAGTTCCGCCCAAGGAGAAGCTCGGAGTTGGAGGGCCCAAAAGGGCCATGCGGTACCTGGTGCTGAGTTCGGGCTGCTCCTTGGCGGTCCTGAGTCTTCTTTGAGCCCCACGTTGGGTGCCGATCTTGTAAACGGAAAAAAACATCAAACTCTGTAAAGTAATTTTAAAGAGATTTACTTTGAGCCCAACTAGAAGCCACGCCCAAGAAGCCTTGAGCAGTGGACTCGCTGTGGCTGGGTCACAGTTTGGTTTTATACATAATTTTAGTGCAGCTGATAGGCCAAGATGCAAAACAATTATCTTCAAGTGCTTCCTCTAGAAGAGCAAGTATTCACAATTAGGTACTTCTGATTCTAAAGCTCAGGTATTTCCCACTATCCCTGGCTATTTATATTAGATTTATTTCTTAACACTTGCACATAAATCATAATCACTTGGAGAGTTTATTATACACTGATTGCTGGGCCCTGCATCCATAATTTCTGATTCAGTTTGTTTGGAGTGTGGCCCAATTATTTAAATTTCTAGCAAGCTTCCTGATAACGCTGCTGCTGCTGGTCTGGTAAGCACATCTTGAGATCCACTTCCACATTGTATGGAATATTTATACATAATATTGTAAACTCTCCAAATAGTATATTCTAATATATATAATTTAAAATAACCATGTCTGGGCTCACACGTTCAAGAAGAGGCCACAAATCTTTGAATTTATTATCAAAGTGATTTTTCAGCTTCGTTCTCTTTAAGACAGGACATCCTTCCTGAAAGGGACAGGTGGAAACTGCAGTGACAGTTTTATAAGGAGTGAAATCATGCTGACAGCAGGCGGCTTCTGCCAGGGCAGAAAAGGGGCGTCACACTCAATTAGCTGTTTGGAGCTATGGTGAAAGGAGCCAGGCAAATAGCTGCATTATGAACTCGCTTTTTTTTTTTTTTATTTGTAGTTCAAAAGATACATGAATGAGGAGACTACGCAAAGGATGCCTACAAGAAAGGAGAATGCGAACAATGTGAGGAATCGAAATGCTAATGAAAAAGGTGGAGAAAACTAGCTCCTCTATACAAATACATATCAATGCAATTTGCTCTCACTTGATGATCCGTTAATTTCGGTTATATTTTTCTCTGTAAACTGTACATATTATTCACCTTTTATCATTTTATTTTTTAAATTTTATTGACAAAGTTTATAGTCAAACTGCATACTTCTTCACAACAGCTGTATTTAGTATTGGCATGGAAATCTTTCTAATGCACTTTCAGGCTTTGACATTCTGGTAAATTTCTCATGTAATAATTTCAGTGGAATCTTTAATAGTGTTTCGAACAAAAATATTCCCAAAGATGTTTTTTTAAATGAATACGTCTGGATTTTCTTCAATAGCTATAACCCCTACATTTTTCATTCTTCCTTTCATTTTTTGACTTCTAGGAAACATATGTATAGAATACATTTTCAAAATACTTATTATGCACACTAACGCCAAATATAGAAAGTTAAAACGTATTGGTGACATTTCTGAAATTGAAGTCACTAGAATGTGTTTTAAAATGCTCAGTTTAAAAGGCCAGCATTAAAAATGTTCACATTAATCATCATATCTGCAGATTACAAAATACTGTGGCAGCATTAAATGATCTGGGCTGCCAGCCATGCTTAAAGAGGAAATTCTCATTTCCACCACTTACTTCTTTCATTTCGTATCTTTCTGACACTTTTTCTCACTGAACTATTAAGTGTTAATAACACATAAACTCCCAAAGTTTAATTAAAAGCATATACTGTTTTTTTCTTTCATTAATAAACAAACTTTGGGCACAATAGCGGGCACCAGTAATCCCAGATAGTTGGGAGGCTGAGGCAGGAGGATCACTTGAGCCCAGGAGTTCGAGGCCAGCCTAGGCAAAGTAGCAAGACTTCCCCATCTCTAAAAAATGATAATATTAATAAGTAATCTCAATAGTTATTATTCTTTTTTCTTTTAAAAATGAAAAATTGTACTAATTTGGCAATGTAGAAAACTGTGCTTTATAAGCAACATCCTCACTCTCTCTTGTAATGAGAAGAATTATGACTGGAGTCTACACTTTAATAGGTATCTAAATATATATTTTTATGTTAAAAATCTTAAAGATTTATTTTTTAAATTTATTTATTTTAGACATGGAGGTCTCACTATGACACCAAAGTATACATATTGTTCCATACTTCTTTTTTGTATTTAATGATCTTTCTTGTAAATTTTTCTACACTAGGACATGTATAGATTCTTTGTTATTCTCAATGGCTTTGGAAGTATTTCATGTGTGTCATGCGACTCATGTAGCTAGTCATTATATTGCTTCTAAATGTTTTAGAAGAGAGAAATTTTCTATGCATAATTTTATACATATATTATTATACAGAACTTCAATTATATCTGTTGGCAATAAATTAACTACAGAATTTCTAGATCAAAAGCTATATTTAGTTTTAGTAGGTATTCTTAGTTACCCCTCATTGAGTTTTCATTAATTTCATTCCCAGCAATACGAAAATATTAATAACGCAACAAAAATGTTATTGAAATTTGTCAATCGAAAAGATGAAATTGTATCTTTACCTTAGCATTTGTCTTATTGTGATTAAATTTGAGCATCTTTTATCAACTAAGAATGATTTATTAAATGTTTGATTTTCATAAAAGGTTTGTTAAGATTCAATTTTGTTTATTTCTCTGCATTGTTGAAATTTATCATAGTAATTTATAGGAGTAAATTATATATATATGCACACGAATATATATATAATATATTGCAATACATAAACAGAAGTCATTGATATTAGATTATTTTACCTCAAATGGAAATTTTATATGCACCAACCTAACATTATTAAAATTGAAAATTTCCTTGTGGAATAAATTAAATTTTTTAATTGGTTTATTTATTTACTTTTTTTGCCCTCGATTACAGTCTCTTTGTGAATGTGTTTTGTTTAAATTTTGAAATCAAATTTTTTTATCCTCTAAAATTCTTTTGGCATCTCAGTTGTGAGTTCTTTTTCAAAAGGCTTTCACAACCGGAAAGTATTAAAACAATAAGAAATCAACAGTCCCCTCTCCCTGTGTTCTTAAAAGTTGTTAAAATTTAATTTTCTACTGTGATTCTTTGATACAAATGTATTAAGTGAATTTAGTCAGATGTTTGGTAACAACTAGTTTTATTTTTTATTCAATTTTTTAGCTAAAGGTATTACTACAATCTGTTAAAAATATCTGTTTCTACCAATCATTTGAAATGTCAGATTTGCTGTATTTCTCAACTTGCCTTTCTTTTTTCCATTGCTTTATTCATTTTATGTACCAGAATCACTCTCTTCTAATTGTTCTGATTTTATAGTATGTTTAAATATTTGTTAAGACTAGGGGCTCTTCATTATACTTTCTTTCCGAACTACTCTTTTACTTCTGTGCTTGTTTAACTTTATATATGTTTAATCTAAACTTGGTTAGGTAAAAATCTGGGGGTAGTATGTATATGTGCATGTATTTGGATGTGTATATATGTGTACGTATATGTATATGTGGATATATATTATCAATTACTCCATAAAGTGCATACTAAACCTTGGCTTTTTAAAACAACAAACATTTATTATCCCGCTCATCATTTTCTGAGTGTCTGGAAACTAGAATTATTTCTATGGAGTCTCCTGAGATTGCAGGTTAGGCTGTCAGCCAGGGCCGCGGACATCTGAATGCTCAACTGGCGCTGAAGAATTTGCCTTCAAGCTCATTCATACGGTTGCTGGCTGTCCTCAGTTCCTTGCTGGCTGTTGACCTGAGACTTCAGTTGCCTACCAGATGGGCCTCTCCATAGGATTGCTCAAAACATGGCAGCTGCATTCCCCACAGTAATACCTGAAGAAGAGAGAGAACACAAGACAGAAGTCACAATATTTTATTAGCTCAATCTTCTAAGTGACGTAACATCAATTTGTTATATGTTATTGCTGTTCAAACACATCAACGCCTGGTACAAGGTGGGAGAGGAACATATAAGGGTACAAAAACCAACAAGAGGGAATTATAGCAGTCATACAGAGGCCAACTACACAGTCTGGCCTCTGGAACACAATGTTTTATGTCCTTCCCTCATGAAAAATCCACCGATCTCCTCCCAAGGCCCCCAAATATCTTATCTCATAACAGTATAAGCTCGATGTCAAGAAACTTGAATCTACATCTTGTCCAGGTGGGTTGAGTCTCGAATTCTCTGTTAGTCAATAAGCTAGTTATTATAAGACTAATCTGAGTCAGGAGCTGGGGACATGGCAATTAACCAGAAAGAGAAACATCAGAGTGCCTACATTTTAGACCACCATCAAAATATTTTTGTTTCTGAAAAAGAAAACTTGTGTCTGAAATTAAGAACTTGAAGAATATCACTTAAACTCCCTAGGCCATAGATTCTTCTGCCAAGAATTCCATATAATAATATCTAACCACCCATATCATTCTGATATAGTGAAAATTAAATTAAAATAATGAATTTCAACTGTTTTTTCTATTTTTCTCTTTATATGATCTTCATTTGTATAATTTATGCACATCAGAAATATTTCTTATTTATATAGTAATTCTTATTTGCACAGTAGCTGTTAAATTTAGGAGGGTAAAAGCTAGACAGTGAGTAGAGTTGAGAATCCCTAGATTAAGTAAGCGAATTTAATGTTATTTGTAAACCTTAAAAAGTAATAACATAAAATACCATTGCTATTTTTTCTTCATAGTTGAAAATCTTTCTCTCTCTCTCCCTCTCTCTCTTTCGCACTTTCAAACCCATATTTCAGGCATTAGCCAATGCCCAGCCTCCCCTCCAAAGCAGATAGTCACACCCTAATCCCCTGGAACCTATGAACGCTACCTAATTTGAAAAAGCTTTGCAGATACAATTAAGCGTCTCCCAGTGGGGAGGTTATTCTGATTACCCATGTGGGCCCTAAATTCTATCACATGTATTTTTATAAAAGGGATGCAGAGAGAAATTTTATACACGTGTGCACATGCACCTACACACACACGCACACAGGAGCAGGTTTTGTGAAGACAAAGCAGAAAGAGATTTGAAAATGCTGGCCTTGAAGATTGCAGCGATGTGGCCGGGACCAAGGACTACAGGCAGCCGTCGGCAGATGAAAGAAGCAAGGACTCCGTCTCCTGTGGAGGAAGCACAGCCTGACAAAACCTCGGTTTTGTCCCGGTGATACTGATTTCGACGTCTTGTCTCCAGAACTGTGAGAAAGTACTCATCTGTAGTTTCAAGGCCCCAAATTTGTGGTAATAGAAGCCAAAAAATATGCATATGCTCATTGAGAGCTTTCAGTGGTCTTCTTACCCAGTGACTGAAATTAATACTCCTTGGATTGTCATTAAGACACTCGCAATTTGGCCTGCTCTAAACTGTTTGTATTTTATTGCAAGGGTGGAAAACTGTTTCTACAATGGATCAGTTAAAAAGTACTTTAGACTTTGTCCACCGTATGGTCTTTATCGAAGCTATTCAACTCCACCATGTAAATGAATGAATATGGCTGAGATCAAATACAACTTGGTTTATAAAAACACGTATGGTCCAGGTTGAACCCACAGAACATATTTACCACTCCCGGCTCTGTAACATATACTTGCTTTCTTCCGACAATTTCCTTTCCTCGGTTTCATAATATACAGAGACTAGGTAGTACTCATTTTTGTACCACCCACAGAGATTACATACTGTGCATTTACTGTGTCAGCCATAAGCATTTGTTAAATGAATAAATGAATAAAATTCCTGTCTTCAGTCTTACTGGTGTGCTCATTTTCTACAAAAAAAAAAAAATGATGAGTGCATTTTATTTTCATCCATTTGCCCTAACTGTAACATTATGCTTTCTACGCTCTACCTATGGATCACACTTTGAAGTTTGATTGCCATACTACCTCTTCGATGAACACCATTTGAAATACTGTAACTCATATTGCCTTGATATTATGTATATCACCAGTATCCCAAAATAGTCCATCCTGCCTTCTGTTATAAACTCTGTAAATATTTAACCTAGGTGATTTTCATAATTTCCTTGAGAGCCACTGTTTTGACAACATGCAACCAATATAGATTTCTGATAACATGAATTAAATACAAGGATATAATTAGATTATTTCTTGCTTTTCCAATTAAATTTCTTTACACATTAGGCAGCTTCTATACTATTTGTGCATTGTCAAATACTGCCTGTATTTTCAGCTCTGCTTTATAAGTGTAGAAATCCTGTTTCTCTTTTCTAAGTATTCAACATTGCTTTTGAGAGCAATTTTTAGAAATTTTATTACTCGATATTGACTGATGTTAAATTCTGCAGTTACATGCTCATAGAAAATACATTAAAGAACTCCCACAGACAACTGTGGGTCTGTTTTAGTTAAAGAATCCCACGGCTAATAAATGCATTTACTTATTCATGACCAGGATGGCCGAATCCAATTTTCTATAAGAAATGAAATAATCCTTGAATTTAATAACCAAAAAGAAATGAGAGTATTTATAGAAAATTAAATTCTTTCCTATATGTTCTCCTCAAATTTAAAATTAATTCTATTGCCTTTGTAGTATGTAGATTATCTTCATTAAAATTATTTTAATCTTATTAAAATCACCAGCAGTATAACATTTCTGAAACATAGAAAGCCACAGTTTATGTTAGCTAATCTTATGAAAATTCTATTTATGTAGAAAAATATTCCTATCAGTATGTATTTATTTTTACATTATTTTTTCTATATCATCAATAATTAGTTACTTTTATATACTCTAGACTCCCCTCAAAATCACCTGAGGTTTTAAAATTATATTTCCTCTCATTTTTATCTGTTATCATAAAGCTCTCAAGAGAACGTGTGCAATATATTGTCATCAGATATGCAAGCACAAGCAGGATAGTATTAAAATAATAGTGTTTTTTGCTTTTTCTGTAAAAATAAGGTTTTTACATGATTCTCAATAAGCCATATCATGGTATAATTCATTTTTCCACAGAGTTTTGTTTTCTTATTACAATTGAAATGAAAATAACTTTACCCTTGGAATAGTATGCACTGTATTAAAAAGAAGCAAACACGTTTATTTTATTGAGGAAGCACTTACTACAGTCCTACTATGAGGTAATATTGAAATAGTTTCCATTTATTTTAATATATTCTTTATGAAAGAACAAGTAAAAATTCTACTTCTAATTTTCATAATTTACGAATCTAACTGAATGTTTCCAATATGTTAGGAGAAAAAATTTTCTCCTCAGTTGTTCATTGTGTGGATGCCCTTTGCATAGGAATCAGGCATCTGTCTTTACAGTGACTTTAACATTCATTTAAATAGTATTTTGCTTAAACTTCTTAAACATTTATTCATTAAAATAATAAAACTGTCATTCATATTTTGCCTTGCTATATTAGTTTTAGCCACTGTTAACCTACCAATACAGTGTAACATCTCATAATTGATGATATAATCATACTATGTTACATTTCTGAATCAAATATATATTAGCATAATTTCAAAGTTATTTTATGAAACATAAAAATTAAAAACTCTTATTAGAAAATGAAAATTTGGATGAATCTGAATTTATTATAGAATTGCTTTATAAAATGAAGATTTCCTTACATTTGAGCAATATTTATTTCTTCAGGTGAATTATGATGGTTTGCACTTCCTTAGAAAGAAAACACAAACCAAGGTACAGAGTGCATCTGTATTTTCTCCATCCAGAGTCTATTCACCTCCTTTTCCTTTCCTAATCCTGTTCAGGATCTCCTTCACAAAAATTCCCCCCTTTGCTTTATTGTACCATTACATTTGGTTGGTTTTTTACTGGAAGAAGCCATTAGGAAAAAATCTTTCATCTGTGATATGCATGATTGATCCAGATAACCAAACCTTAATGACCCCTCAGAGATCTAAGGATCTAAGGATTGGTCAGTCCTGGTCCAGCTCTGGAAATCCCAGTACACATTACTTCTGGGCATTTTTATGGTACCTATAACAGCTGAAGTCTTCGCTATTAGGAGGATAAAGGAGGACACAGGACAAAAAAGTAAAGTGATTTACAGAAAACTGTTATAGAAAATCTTGATTAACACATGCACATGATAAATACATACAACTTTATCTGTTGATTTAAAAATAAATAAATTCAAAAAAGGAGAAAAAATAAACATATCTGAAGTATGATCCTCTTGTTGCTAGGCCAGTTAAAAAATTCTGTTACTTTTAAGCCAAACATACTATTTTATATAGAATTGATAACAGGAGAAAAAGAATGGTAAGCAACAAATTGTGAAGTGTAGAATTAGCTGAATTAATTAGGCCAAAAAGCAATAATAGAAGTCAAGTGAAAAAGCACATCAGAAATTCCAATGCAATTGTGTCAGAGACTAAAGAGAAAGATCACAAGATGAAAGGCATACTGGTTCAAAAAAGCATCAACCCCAAGAGATGCAACAATCTGCCAATCAACTTGGATTACGCAATAAAATTAGATTTCAACTCACAAAACCCTCCAAAAGACCAGGTAATTCTCAAGAACATCTATCCTGCATGCAGTGACTCAGTGAACATGGTGATCTTAGTACTGTAGGTCTGTATTGTCCACATAAAGCCTCTTTCATGATGTTTAAAGGAAAGATTGGAGACTGGAAGCTTCTCTACTGCCTCGGCTCCAAATTGTCACACATTGCTTATGCTCATATTGGCCAGACCAGTCGCAATCTTCCACATATGCCCAAGAAGGAAAAGAGAACTGGTTGTCGGTAAGACTGAGAATGGAAATTTTGATATGTTGATTACTGAGATGTAACACTGGAAAAGAATGCTTTCTCCATAGTTATTCAAATAAATGCAAAAACTAATGAATCGAGTCCTGGGAAAAATCACGGATTCTTTTCTGTAAACATTTTATTTGTTCTTACATTAAAATTCCTCTATTTTTATTATAAACCTTATAGTTCATATTACAACAAATATGAAATATAACATTAATAAAAGACAGTTTATACATATTTTGTCTCTAAGAAAAATTGCAATGGAAGAAAGGGAAAAAAAGTATCAGCTAAAGAGAAATCCAAACTAGATAGGAGGAGGAATTGTTCTCAAATTATATTGTTTGTTTATATGGATTTGTAAGATGGGACGTAGTCGAGCCAAGTATATGCTGAGAAAAAAAATAGTGAAGAGAGAAAATATAAAAATATAGAATTCAAAAACAGAAAACATTTAAACAATAGGATTCAGACTAGAACAGATGAAACTTTGCTCAAACAAGAAAGAAACCTCTTACGCTAATATAGGATTACAGAAAAGGAACATATGTACAAAGTATTTTCTTGTTTAGTAAGGAAACATAAATGAAGGGAGCTGCTGTTTTATAATCTTCCTTTTCTCTGTGAAGTGAGAGGCCTGGTTCCCTAGAGAAGGAGAGGAAGAGAGACTGTGAGAGAGAGCAGCAGAAAGATTAGTGTGCCTAAGGTTAAGGTTGGTAATGATTGTTTCACAGAGATGCCATAGGAGATATGGGATGACATTGACCAAGGACATTTTAAATGGTTGCAAGTAAAGATTGAGAAACAGCTTGAAACTGGACACCACAAATTTAAAGTGGTTATGTAGGCTCCAAAATAACTAGATAGAAGATGAATATTAGGATTAACAAAAGATAAGTTTCCAGACATAATATTACAGAATAGAGCAGAAGTTTAAAGAAAGTGGAAGTGCGGGTAAAATTCTGGTTGAATAAAAAACTTTTTGGTGAAAAAGAAGGACTCGGTGCTAAGAGTAAAAAGGTATCATTTGAATAGAAGAGTGAGGGTATTTAAAAGCTTAAGAAAGCCAGAGAATAAAAGAGGTAGGAATAAGTCATTGAGAGAAATAGAAGTTTAGAAATTAGTATGAAGATCAGATAAGATTTTTTTAATGGTATGAAGAGTTACAGATTATGATATAATAAAAATTGCTGTCTAAGGATATAAAGTTAGGGACTGGTGTGGAAAGCAGATTTTAGAAGTTAGATGGTATTGCTATTATAAAATGAATGTATTCTCTTGGTCATCTGTATGGAAACAGAAGATATCCAGGATGATGGCAGAAAAATAAATTGTGATCCAGAGTCCAAATTCTCAATCAATTTGGAGTCATTTCTGCAGGCTTAGGAAATTATGCTAGTGAAGACGAAGCGGAGGTGTTACTGCCAGAGGAGGAAAACATCGAAATGCAAGCAAAGGATGTCAAAGACAGCACCGGTTCATTTGGGAACATTAGGGGCACGGGCTACAGGAAAATTAGTAACATTTTACAAATGAGAAACAGTGCCCTCAGAAGAGCTCCATCCTTTAGTTCAGGCAAGGATTAGAGACAAAGTATTTGTAAAGATGTTGCATATAATGAGAATGGGGGAGGTTCTTTACAATGTTAACCAAATTAAGGCAGAACAATGTGTTGCTCTATGAATTAGTATTAAACGTGTTTTGGGGACAGCATTTGTCTTAGGAGTTTTTACAGAGCTTTGCCCTGAAAGAATACGTAAATGTGTTGGTTTGCATTTCAAATGCTGTTACACTGGAAGGGCGTCTCTGAAAGGCAGTAGCGGCTGTATCCCACGAGGCGCCGCGTTTCTCAGACCTAAAGAATTGGATTTGCTTTGTAAAGCACAAGTGAATCTGTTAAAAACTATGGGCTGAGAGCTGAC
>CAUYSK010123107.1:0-20009 GCA_963575035.1 Avahi laniger | reverse complement strand
TCTCGTCTCTCTGCATCCACACCAACATTTGTTGTTTGGGGACTTTTTGATAAAAGCCATTCTAACTGAAGTTAAGGGATATCTCATTGTGGTTTTGATTTGCCTTTCCTTGATGATTAGAGATGTTGAGAATTTTTTCATGTGTTCGTTGGCCATTAGTCTGTCTTCTTTTGAAAAATTTCTGTTCATGTCCTCTGCCTACTTTTTAATGGTATTGTTTGATTTTTCCTTGTTGATTTTCCTGAGTTCTATATAGATTCTAGTTATCAGCCCTTTATGGAATGTGTAACATGCCAATATTTTCTCCCATTCTGTAGGTTGTTTATTTGCTCTCATGATAAGTTTCTTGGCTGTGCAGAATCTTTTTCATTTGATCAGGTCCCATTTATTTGTTTTTGATGTTGCTGTGATTACCTTTGGGGTCTTCTTCATAAATTCTTTGCCTAGGCCAATGTCTCTAAGAGTTTTTCCAACATTTTCTTCTAGAAGTTTTATAGTTTCGTGCCTTAGGTTTAAGTCTGTTATCCATCATGAGTTGATTTTTGTGAGAGTTGAGTGGTGTGGATCCTGTTTTAGACTTCTATGTGTGGCTATCCAATTTTCCCAGCACCATTTATTGAATAAGGATTTGTTTCCCCAGTGTCCTGGTGTATGTTTTTGTCTGCTTCATCAAAGATCAGATCACTATATGAGGATGGTTTTATATCTGAGTTCTCAGTTCTGTTCCGTTGGTCTATGTCTCTGTTCTTGTGCCAGTACCATGCTGTTTTAGTTACTGTAGCCTTGTAGTATAGCTTGAAGTCTGGTAAATTGATGCCTCCCAATTTGTTCTTTTTGCTTAAGATTGCTTTTGCTATATGGGGTCTTCTCTGGTTCCATACAAAGTATAGAATTATTTTTTCTATATCTGCGAAAAATGATGTTGGTATTTGAATAGGGATTGTATTGAATCTGTAGATCACTTTGTAGTATAGACATTTTAACAATGTGCCTTTTGCAACAATTTGGATGGAAATAGAGACCATTATCCTAAGTGATATATGTAAAGTATGGAAAAACAAACACCACATGTACTCACTACTAAATTAGAACAAACTGATAAGCACACATGTGCACAGAAGGAAGTAAAACTCTAAGGAAATCAACCAGAGGGAGGGGCCAGGAGAGGATGGGGGAAAACTCACCTAACGGATATAATGAACAATACCTGGGTGAAGGGCACTCTTATGACCACGACTCAATCATTATAAAAGTGATTCCGGTAACCAAAATTATTTGTACCCCATAATACTTTGAAATAAAAAAGTCTACTCTTTTAGTGATTTTCAAATATGTAGTATATTGTTATTAACTGCAATCACTATGATATACAACAGACCTCTTCATCTTATTCCTCTGTCTAACTGGAATTTTGTGTTTTTTAACTAAAAGCTTCCCAATTGCCCTACTGCCCAGCTTCTGGTAACCACTATGTTACTTTCTGTCTATATGAGTTTTATGTTTTTATGTTTCACATATATGTAAGATCATTCAGTGTTTATCTTTCTATGCTTGGCTTATTTTACTTAATGTTTTCCAGGTTCATCTATGTTGTCATAAATGACAAATTTCCTTCTTTTTAAAGGCTAAATAGTATTCTATTGTGTATATGTATCACATTTTCTTTTATGCATTCATTCATTGACACTTAAGTTGATTCTATATCTTGGCTATTGTGAATAATGCTGTAATTAACATGGAAGGGCAGATGTCTATTTGATATACTAGTTTCATTTCCTTTGGGTATATACCCAGAAGTAGGATTGATGGATCATATGGCAATTCTATTTTTAATTTTTTCAGAAACTTGCATACTGTTTTCCATAATGACTGTACTAGTATATATTACTATCAATAGTATATACAGATTCCCTTTTCTTCATATCCTCACCAACACTTGTTGTCTTTCATCTTTTTGATAGTAGCCAACAGGTATGAGATGATATTTCATTGTGGTTTTAATTTGCATTTCCCTGATGATTAATGATGGTGAGCATTTTTTCATATACCTGTTGGCCAGTTGTATGTCTTCTAAGAAATGCTTATTCAGGTCCTTTGCTCATTTTCAAATCAAGTTATTTGTTTTTTTACTATTGAATTGTTTGAGTTCTTTATATATTTTGGATACCAAGATATCAAAAACACAGAATGGGGAAATGATAGCCTCTTCAATAAATGATGTTTAGAAAACTGAATATCCAGATGCAGAAAAATGAAATTAGACCCTCTTTTCATATGATATACAAAACTCAACTTGAAATTGATTATGTAACATCTGAAACTATGAAACTACTAGAAGAAAACATAGCAGGAAAGCTCCAGGACATTAGTCTGGATAAAGATTATTTTGACAGAACCACAAAAGCACGGTCAACAAAAACAAAAATAAATGAGATTACATCAAACTAAAAAGCTTCTGCTTAGAAAAAAAAAATCAACAGTGAAGAGACAAACTGTGGAATGGGAGAATATATTTGTAAACCATGCATCTGATAAAGGCTTAATAGCCAAAATATATAAGGAGATAAAGTTTTAATCATAAGGGAGGGAAGATTTGTTAGATTGTTTTCAACATACTACTAGTACAATAAGTAGAATAAGTTTTCTGATCTGGTAGTGGTGAGGGTGGTGGAGTTTTTAAAATGCAGTAATCTTTAAGTAGCACATATCTGATCTTTTATTATTTAATTCATATACACCACACATACTCTGTGAACAATTTTTCCAGCTATGTTTCTGTGTTTAATCTTTCCACTCTTTATTGTCCCAATACCCTTGTTAGTAGACGCATATGGGTTACAATTGGGGGACAACAGTGTAGGCCTGGCATGTAGCATTCATTTCTGTTTGAACTACTTAATTTCTGTGATTATCACATCAGCAACCTTGGGTTCATTAAATTAGGAGTTAAAAATATTGTTTGAAAAAGGAATGTGACTCAAATACTATACTACACTTTCTCATTACTTTGATCAAAAGTCATATTTATTGAGTGGCTGCTTTATGCCAGATATTCTTCTAGGTGCTGGGAACATATCTTTCAAAAAATGAAGCTTCTGTTCTTATAAAGTTTCCATTTTGGTGGAGAGAAATGCAGGCAAAAAAAGAAATCAATTATCTGTCTTCTATGGCTATCATGGAGAAAAGGAAAGCAGGGTAAGAGATGTGATTGGGCAGGGGAGGTGGAATTTGAACAAAACTCTGAAATAAATAACGGAAGGAGCCAAGTCAATTTCCCCTGAATGTCCTTAGCAGAGGTAACAGTTCCACCATGGCCTTGAGACAGTGGGGTACCTGGTACAAGTGAGGAGCATCAAGGAGACTCATGTGGCTGGAGATGAAGAAGCCGGTGACAGTGGAAGTAGAAGAGGTCAGAGATGTCTCAGGGGCCAGATAATTATCAATCTTTGTGGGACCGAGTAAGAATTTTTGATTTTATTCTGCTAAGATAGAAACACATTGGAAGATTTGAGTATAGAACTGACATTTTAAAAAGATCATTGCTGCTATGTGGGGAAAATGTCAATTGTGCTATGTCATGATTAACACTTCATCATCTTGTTTGCACATACAATGATAATGTACAAAATCAATCTATAGATTTGGTTTCCATATTTATAAGGCAAACTCAGTGATTATTATTCTATGGTATGCTATGCCATCCATTATCATATGCTTTTTAAGATGCAGTGCTTAAAGGATTTTTTTCTCCTAAATGTTTTTAGTTCAAGTCTATAAAATCATTTGTGCTGCTTTCAAAAGTTGTCATGATAAAGAAATCTGGAATTGTTCTGTTCTTCCCTTTTCATCCTTTATACCTCATAAATACCATATTATACCACTGCCTCTGTGCTAGAACCAGGAAGTGGCAGTAAGTACCTTAGTTCTATAGGTTCTAGTTTATAGCATTGTGACTTTAAAAATTACACGTATAAAACTGGGATTTTTTTCAAGTCTCATTAAGAAGTTTTGGATAATGTCAAAAGTGACTATTAAAGGAACCATCCAACTTATTTTCACACAATTATAAATTAAAGCACCTCAGAGATGAGCAAAGTCAGACAGTCTGGAAAAAAATAAAAATTAAAAGAAAAATGTATTCTGTTGCTGTTGTTTTCATTATAACAACTCAATTTTTTAAAAAATAAGCCAATTATGAACAAGAGAAATCTGAGGTCAAAGGCAAAGGGAAATGTGTAAACCGGGAAAAGGAACTTTTAGGAGACAGGAAGACCTTACCACTTTTGGACCATTTTTGAAATGTCTTGGGGATCCTAATTAAATTTTTGAAATTATTTTTGAAATAAATAATAATATACAATATTTTTGAAATAAGCTGAAATGTTCCTGGACTATCATGAAATGTTTAAAAAAATAGGATAATATATGCACTACATAAGGTAGGAAGGCCTCAGAGAAAGGGAAGATGACATTTTCCTTCACAGTTGAGTTTCTTGGTGAATTAGGCTCTAAATGTCTGTGAGAATTATTACTGAAAAATGAGATAATACCAAAATACTAAATAGAATATATTATCATTGAAGACAAACTTGCATATTTTATTCTTCCCTATAAAACAATAAATTATACCTATATTGTCAGTAATGGCCTATCGGTGGGATAAAATTTAATTAAAAATGAGGAAATTAACTCAATTTATTCTATTAGGGGAATAATAAACTAGAAATATGACCTTTCTAACTTGAAGAAGTAAAAAGTTTTGATGCTCTGATTGATGCCTTTTTAAGAGATGCATGACTTTTAATAATTTATATTAATACAATTGTCATGCCAGTTTTGACCCTCCTTATCAAGTTAAAATATTTTATAATTATTAATTTTCATATATTTATTCCAAATATAATTATATACATTAGTTTCTATGTACAATTATACTTATTTTGAAAATATGAAACTGTACATAGAGTGAATTGGTACTGTTGTCCTCCAGTGTGATGTGGTAATTCCAACTCTAGAATAATTTGGCTGTTGTTAGAGCTAAAGGGAAAGAAATCAATGTGCAAATCAAGTAAATGGGTACACTGGAACATATGAGACCTCAGACAATTAGTTTAACCTCTTCAATTCTAATTTTTTTTACCTATAAAAAGGCAGTTACAGAAAGAGAAAATGAAATGTCACGTATAAAATTTGAGTTCTTTTCTTTTAATATCTAATGAACCAATTAAGTGATACGTAAAATATCCCTGTAACTGTAAAATATAAAAATGGCCCTTGAGGGATAGATTTACACTAACTCATGGATTTCAGGCAAAGGGGAATTGAATCATTATTCCTTGAACTGTAATCTTATAGCCAATATGATACGATTTTCCAGCTCCAAGCGCAGGCAAATTTTGAATCTAATGATTGTTTTGTCAGCCTTCTTATTTTGCATCCATTTTCTTGTTCTGTTGTTTTTCTTCTTGTGTTTGCTTTTTGAGAAACCTGTTATATAAATTCACAGAATCTTAGAGTATGAAGGACTTCTAGATTGGAACATGAGACATCTTTATTCTGTTGTGGGAATTCCTTTTACAGCATGCCTAACAGGTGATCATGCATCCTCCGCTTGCATGCTTTCAACAGAAGTGAGTTGATACCTGTCCAAACATACTTGTGTGGTATAGTGATAGCTTTCTCAGACTCCCCTGAAGTTAGGTGTTCCTACCTACTAAGTTTATGCCTACTAAGAAATGTGAGATGCATAATTTTCAATCAATCTTTATTTAGATTTCACTGTGTTTACCTTTTTGGCTTACTTGTCTTTTTTGTTTCACTTGTTTCTTCTGTGATCATGTTCTTTATACTAAAACATACCATTTAAAATTTTAGTGACGCTCTCTTAGTTGTAAACTGTCAGTTTTTTGTCTGAAAAGTCATACATAATTTTATTCTTTTTGAATAGTAGTTTTGCTGTTTATAAAATTCTATATAGTGAGTTATTTTCTATCAGCATTTTGAAAATACAATTCAACTGTCTCCTAGATCTGTGTTATGTTATGTTATCAGATGCCAGTGAAATTCTTCCTGTGCAAGTAATCTCTCTTTTCTCTCTAGTAATTTTAAGATCTTTGCTTTTTTTTTTGTTATGGTATTATTATAATATGATTTTTTAATATTCTGCTAAGAGTTCATTGAATTTAGTTTCTTGAATTTGTGGCTTGGAGTATTTAATCAGTTCTCGATATTTCTCAACCATTACTCCTTCAAATATTTTCTCTGTTCTGTTTTCTCTTTTCTTTATGGAGTACCAATTTAATGTAGATCAAATTTCTTCACTCTATTCTTTGTATCTCACCCATTTAGTGATTGCTAACAACATTTCTCCATCCCTTTCTCTTATAGCTAAGGAAAACCAGCTTTGGAGATAGGAGAGAGATTTTCTGTGCAAAGATAAAGGAAAAGATTCATTATTTGAAATCTCATTCTTGTTTGATGCATACTTTCTTTGCCAGATGCTTCTTCTTGATGGACTTTTCCAAATCTGCCTATGATAAAGTTCAGATAATAAGAGACTGAAAATATTTTTATATCTATTTTATTCATTTGTTAACTCCCTTGCTGTCGTGATTTTAGCAACTTTCAGTACTGTAGTCCAATTTTGATCGTTTCTACACTCGCTATAGTGAACTTGATTGACTTTCTTTGCTTGCTCAGATTAAAAGGGAGATTATCTCACCTGCTCAGAAGGGTCAATGAATTGGGGACAGAAGCCCCTTTGAAAGAGAAGGTGTCATCTCTTTCATGTGGCATTAAGTTAGGTTACCAAGACATTCTCTGTGTTTTGTAATCATAGACAACTCTGCATTGATGAAAGTTAAAAGATGTTTAGAAAAGCCTGAGCCGCCAACTGGAAATTTAGAAATAATGTGTTGCTTGTCATCAACACATACAAAGTTAATGGCTTTTTTCCTCCCCTTTGGTGATGGTAAGTTTAAGGACAAGAAAGTTGAGTTCTTTACTTTTGTTTTTAGTAACTACTGAAGGTGATCAACTCATACCTTCAATAAATGAGTTACCTGGACTTGAACTTAATTAAATTTAGTGAGCCTTGAAAGAAAGGAGGCCTGTGCTTTTTGAATAGATTCTCTTTTATTAGCCAATGAGGGTGATGAGAAGGCACATTTCACCACTTACTCACTAGGCTTGGTATTTTAAATTTCAACTTATGAATTTACTGTTAGTTATTTTCAGTTTTTCTTAGTTTCATGGGTCAACAATGATGTCTTAGTCTAATTTTTATTTCTTTTATAATGGGTGAACTTTTATAATGAAGTTGAATGTCATAGATAAGTATTGTGCTATTTTAAGGTATAAGAAACTTTAGAAGTACAGACACTGCAATGCCTGGCCTATTTTATTGATTTACAGGTTTTTTCATTATAGAAGTTAGTAGAAAGAACAGCTTGATGTAAAATTATGGAGTGCTTCATGAAGGAGATGGAAACTTGAAAGATCAGAAGGATTTATGATGAGATATAAATGGTTCAAATTATGATTTATCTGATGTTTGTTTACTAAGTATGCTTACATATTGCCTAAGTGAGAATTAAATATCAAGACAAAAAATGAAAAAACAGATTAGAATTTTTTTAGCCAGAGCTGTTGATGTGGCTTTTGGAGTGTGAGAGAGACTACTTAATAATGTAACACAAAAATAACCATATGTGAATCAGAAATGTAAATTGATCAAGTTAACAAACTGGGCTTTACAGGTTCCAGATAATCTGTAAAGTTTTAAGTAGTCTTGACCATGGGCCAGGTTTGTTTAAAGGACTCAACCGAAGGGAATTAAGTCTTGCCAATAAGGATGCAGCTCTCCCTTTTTGTGCATTTGTTCCAAAGTCACCTGGAGGAGAAGCAAAGTGGCGCAGATGGGAAGGATCTTGCTTTGTCAAAAGAGTAATGATGGGCCTAGGGAAATGTCTCTCTGGCCAAGCTAAGGAGCTCTGGCCTGAGCAGGGTAACAGGCTATTCAATTTAAGAACTGTACTTCTCTTGTTCCTTTGATATATAGAAAATAGCTCAAATAAGAGGCAGAGGACCAAATCCCCTAACTTCTGTGAAGTAAAATATTGTTCTTCAAATGGCTAATCAGATTGCTTAGAAACACTGATTTTTAGCATGACTGCATGTATTTGAGTGGGGAGGGCAGTGATGAATTATTATTTATAATCCTCCTCATATCTTTTGTACCTCTGTAGTTTCTATTACATATCAAATGAAATGTATTTGAAAACAGTAGTTGACTTTCTGATAACGGTTACCCTGCAGTTCTATTCTTCCTTTCAAAGGCAAGGGAGGCAGCGGAGCAGGAAAAGAAGAAAGCATTTCCATGTAAGCATAGGCAGTTAGAACAACATGAGTGGAAACAAAACACACTTCGAACATTTGCATCATGGAGCTTTAGCTAATGAAAAAAAAAGTAGGCAGAGCATCATAAATGCTTGAGGGATCTGAGTGTGGTACTTAGGTTATATGATAATATCATCTTCAGACAAATTTTACACGCTTCCCTACCCTTTTTGCGTCTTTTGAAAATGCTAATTAAAAAAATTCCCTTTCAGTTTTTGTCAAGAAGAGAGATTGAATTTGTTGGCCAGGTGATATTTGTAGTCAGCTTCCTTTATGGAATGATCCCAGCACAAGGCTTGTTCTTTTGTGTGTGTTAATCTTGTAAGTCATCCCCATCATATACAATTTGCACATGGAAATTGCTGATAGGAGCAAACTTGGTCAATAAAATAAATTGTTTTTGTAGCACGATTATAGAATGAGAAGACAATAATATATTCTAGTTTTTTTCACTTAGTATATTGCTGTCTTCACAATTCTACTCCATTACATTTTATCTCTCTCTCCTTTTCAGCCCAATAAACTTTTCTTTATCTGTTTTTTTTAACCTATTTTGTTATCTCTTTTCTACCTCTATCCCTCTAAGTACTGTGAGTATTTATTTAGAATTAGTTTTCCTCTCTCCTTCAAAATGCTCTCTGTCTCAGGAACTACCACAGGATTGTATGATGCTGTATTGACTTGCTGACATTGTTCTTAGTCAAAAGTTTGAATCGTAATTTCAATTATATTATCCAAGATTTACCTAGTAATTGATTTGGTGTGAATTCACTCTTTAGGTGAAAGATCTAAACAAGGCTAGTGAAAGCCTCTAATGGGAGAAAAAAGCAAACAAAACAACATGGAATTCTTACTTGTTCATTTCTAGAGCAGTGTAGGAGAGATATATAAATAATGGAGCTATTTATATCAGCTGTCACTCTGTTTTGTGCGGTAAGTAACTCTGCAGTTCCTTTAAACAATTCTGTCTGGTATCTGTTTGGATGGGTGATAACTGTAAAACATTTTCAATGTCAAGAACTATACATTTTGATACCATTTTTCATTTTAATGGAGTTGGAAGCTTTGAGAACGGTCCTGATGGGATCTTCAACTGGCCCTGAAACCACTGTTACATTACACAGGCAAAGGAAAAAGCAGCAATTTTGTCTCTGCAAATACAGAATTATATACATAACCAATTTTTTTTTATTTCTGCATATTATGGGGGTACAACTGATTAGGTTACGTTGCCCTTGCCCCCGTCCCCAGTCACAACTTCAAGCGTGTTCATCCCCCAGATGGTGCGCATCACACTCATTATGTATGTATATACCCATCCCTACAGAGTACTATTCAGCTGTAAGAAACAATGATGATATAGCACCTCTTGTATTTTCCTACATAACAAATTTTTAATTGAGAGTGAAAGAATAAAAATAAATGTAATGTTTTGGAACTGATTACATATATTTGCCAGTGGATATAGGATTTTTTTCCCTACATTTAAAAATGCAAACATTTGGAGTATTTAAAATAAGTATTCTGTTGTTTTGCTAAATATTTGTTGAAACATTTATTTTGCTTTCCTAAAAAAATCCTCTGCTCTAGGCTATGTGATTCTTTCCAAAAGTTTATTTTCTTTTAGTAAATGTTTTTATTGAGCTGATAGGTTGTGTGCTTGAGAACATATGTTTTTTTACAGTTTTATGAACTGGTTCATTTCCTTTCTCTTTGTGTTTTATATTTTTTTTACTCTATTTAAAAAATCCAACACATATTAAGCTAGCTCAGTGAATATGTATTTAGAGATGATAGTATGTAGAAAATGAATATTTAATTTATTGGGTTTAATTTATTGGGTTAAAAAACTTTGTAAATAGTTTTTGTTTTCTTTTGTTTTCATGATTTAATTGGGTATTACAAAAATTGATACACTTTTTAAATCATTTTTTCTTTCATTTCCATTCTATGGTTATGTATTATGAAAAACTGATACTATGCCTGTATAAGAAAACTCCTTCTTCATTATCAAGAGTAGGAAACCCTGTTTAATTTATTTTTCAATGTGCATGATACAAAAAAGAACACTACTGCTGCTCTAAAAGTCATGCTGTGGAGCTTTTGTTGTCTCAGAAACACACACTCTTTGGGATAAAGAATACACATAAAACTGCAATTTGATAAAACTGAATAGTGCAATTGTAGCCTTAGGTCCTTCAGCTGTGTGTTCCTGAGTATCATTTCACTTCTCTGGGTCACATTTTTATCATTGGTAAAACTGGAAGCCAGTCTTGCCTTAATTTGCAGGTTTTGAATGTAAAATGAGATAATCAACAAACGATGCTTTGCAGTATGTGGACCTTTCCAAATGCATGAATCAAGATTGTCTTTAAATTTGAAAATCTTCACATGATGAGCCAGCATTTCTGTGACCTGCAAAACCCATATGATGCATTGGAAAAAAATGGCAACTAACCCAGAGGCAAAAGCGCTTATTCTAGTTATCTCTCTCCCTTGCTAGTGATGCCAGCAGTTTATTTTACCTCTCTGTTTTTCAGTGGACTCAAATATACTGTCAAGATAAGAAGATTGACTCATCTTATAGTACTACTGTGAGGCATAACTAATAAAAAAAAATTCTAAAAATTCTAAAAATCACAAAAGCATCATAAGTGCTATACAACGGTGTTATAATTCTACCTTCCAAGCATAGCCTAATGTATTCATGAATCTAAATCATGCAATGGCTTTAGTACAGAGTAAGCAGATGTAATTTTCCTACCCATTTATCCCATCAAAATGCTCTCACTTCTTGAAATAATTCATTTAGATTCTCAGGAATCTATACTAATCAGTCACATCTTCATTGTACATTTGTAAACTCCAGTGCTTAACATTTTCATAAACCTAAAGCATTTACAAAGCCATAGACTCTAATTATTCACTTCTATAAAGACAAAAAAAAACCCCACAAAAAAACAAGCCAAGTGGCGTTTAAAGGACATTATTAAAAATGTCCTCTTATGGGGAAAAAAACAAAATTTTACATGGTCGAGCCGCTTTGTTTAAAATATTTCACTTATGGTCTATAAGAATACCAATCTGCGATAACACAAGGTAATTGGAAAGCCAAAGAGGTGTACAGGCCTACCTTCAAAATCTCCAAAAGACCTGAGTGAGAAATGGAATTATTCAGACTCCTTCTGGAGTGTGTGGATGCCTCTGGATCACAGTGAACCGCTTTATTCACATCCTGCATCCACTTCCAGCAGGACTTAGCGACTTGCTTCATCCTCTTCCCCTGTGCCCCTAAACAAATCAGATATAATTTTACTGCTCATTAGCAAGTTAATTAAATGTCGCTTAAGGCTTAATGGGGAATAGGAAAAAGTATTTACATTGGATACCATAGGGCAAAGCTTCAGAAAAAATTTCCATTAAATATTCTCCCCCAAGTTTCTTTCCATTCCCAACTACTTCATTGCTTTCCTCTCCTCTTCCCCTCCAACCCCACAACTCCTCAGTACCCCTAGTCATTTCCAGAATCATCTCCGTATGTCCACTCAAGTCTTCTCTGTACACCCTATTTAGCCAAACAAAAGTCGCAGTTATCCAAACCTTATTTTTAGGAAGCAGTTCTGTGAGTATAGAAGTTGTTCCTGAGAGAGTTCAACCACCCCTTCCTTCACTTGGCAAATCCCACCTCCGCGAGGGTCAGAAGGGAGCACAGGCGTTTTCCTGAATAAAATGAGAGTTTTCTCTCTAAGTAGTTATCAATAAAAATATTTATTAAGAATCTACTATTGTGGCCCAGATACTCTTTTAGGCACTTGAGATAATATAAGGATGACAAAACAGCAGCCAAGAACAACACAACAAAAAACAAAAGCCAGACCTGTGCTTTTATAGTGGGAAAGACAGTCTTAGTCAAAATGATACGCTAACGTATGTATAATTATAGTGGGAGTAGGAATGAGGATGGAGAGAATAACATTATGCTGTAAGAATACAGTCAGGGAGTTCAGGGTAGTCTTCTCTCAGAAGCCTAGCTTGAGGAAAGAGTAAGATTGAAGTAGGCAAAGGAAGGAGTAAAATTAAAAGAATAGCTTTATTGAGACATAGTTCACCAAACATAGAATTCACCCACTTAAAGTATATAATTCATTGTTTTTAGCATATTGCAGATATATGCAACCATTATTGCAGTCAAGTTTAGAACATTTTGAACAAACAACCCCGTATACTTTAGCTACCACCTTCCTACTGCTCCAGGCTTTGTCCTTTCCAAGCCTTGGACAAGCACTACTCTATGTCCTATCTCCTACAGATTTCTTTCTTCTAAACATTTCATGTGAGTGGAATCATACGCTATGTGCCTTATTTTTTATCACTGAGTATAGTAAGTGTATCACTTAATGTAATGTTTTCAAGATTCACCCATGTTGTAGCATGTATCAATATCCCATTCCTTTTTATATCTGAATAGTATGCTACTGTATGGATGTACAACATTTTATTTATTATTTTGTTTATCCATATCACTGTTTTTGATGCCATAGTTGCAGTTATGATTATTTAAGAGAAGATTATGATGTGAGAATAAAACATCTTCATGCCACATTCTAAGAATTTCTCACATTTAATGGCCAGACAGCAGAGATTGAGTTTACAAAGAAGACAGAGAAAGAACAGTCAGAATGATAGGAGAAAAACTATGGCATTTTTATGTTGTGAAACTAAAGAGCAAGAGTGTTTCAAAAGGAAAAAAGGAGTGGCACATGCCTGTCCCAAGAGCCTGAGGCAGGAGGATTGCTTGAGCCCAAGGGTTTGAGGCTAGCCTGGGCAACAGAGTGAGAGACTCTGTCTCAGAAAGAAGGGAAAAAGGGGGTATAGCTATCAGTGCAGACACTGATGTGAAGGTTAGTAAGACGGAGAATTAAAAGTATCCTTTAAATTTAGGGACATGAAGTCCAGTGATGACCTTAGCAAGTGATATTTTGGTGGAGTGCTGGCAGTGCAAAACATATAGGAGTGGATGTAGGAGCAGGAGATGCAGAAATGCTGATAGAAAATGTAAATAACAGCAGCAACATTTTAAAGAAGCCTGGCAGGGAAGAAAAGGAGGAAAGAGGAAAAGCAGCATGAGAACTGGAGAAACGTGTGGTCAAGGGAAGGCTCAAGGAATCTCAACCAAATGCAAATGATCTAGTGATGAGGGAAAGGTTAGATCTACAAAAGAGATCAGGGACAAGTGAAATGGTTCCCTGTACTCGGATGGAGGAACAGACCTTGGACAGGAAAAGAGATGATCCTTCTGCAGTACCAAGAGGATGAAGAGATGGGTGTGTGTGTTTTACAGATGAAGGTGTGTGGATTCCCATCTATAGGCCTCTATTTTATCTGTGAAGCAGAGGTGAAGACATTGTCCAGCCATGAGGAAGGAGGAAGAAGACCAGAGATTTGAGAAGAGTAGAAGTTTGAAAATATCACTGTGGATGTGGGTAGGTGAGTTGGCCAGTGGATCTTCATGAGACTGATGGTCAAGACTGTGGGCTTATTTGAAATCGTGACTCGGAATTTATAGTGGATTCCATCAACAATCAAATATCTATTGAACATGATGTCCTTGAGCATCACTTCCTCTGGTAGTATTCCTAAACCCCTCACAAATAGGTGGCTTCCCTCCCATCATAGTCCATAGCCTTGGGCATGAGAGTCGAACCTTACTAACAGTTTTGAGACAGTAGGGAGTGAACCAATGCATGTCACTGAGCCATATCAACAAAGATCCACTCAGTGATAGGTTAATCACACCCAAGCGACAGTTAGTTAAAATCACAACTTTTTGTATTATTAGAACTTATCTTTTCCTACTGTACTTCTGTCCTATCCATCACATAAATGATAAACAAAGTCATTTATGAATTTGTTTATTCAGAAATATTTGTTTAGCGCCTATGTTGCCAGGCTCTCCGCGACTTCCACAATTACCTTCCCCCACCCCCCGCACCTCTTTGCTCCTTACAGAAAACTTCTGTTTCCTTTTTACTTTCTCTGTTTTTTTTCTTTATTTCTATCCTAAGGTGAAAAAGTAGGAGTTATCAATATTTTCTGAGATTCTAATGGCTCTGATTCATGGACAGATGAATACATTAAGCCTGGAGGTGACATCCATTGGGATCCACAGTTAAGCAGAGCAGAAGCCTCCTGTGCTACTCTAACACTCACACAGACATGGGATATGATATGTATGTGTCATATTTTAACATCTTTTTATATGTTCTCTTTATTAGACTTCCAATTTTTATGTTAATCTCTGCAGTTTCATAATTGTATTTGTTTATTCAATGAATATGTGGTGAACTACTATATGCTTGTAAATTACTATGCACAGGAGGAAGAGGAAAAAAAGATGAGAGCATTGAAAAGAAACAATCTTTTTTTTCCCCAAGAAGTTCAGGATCCAGTAAGGTACATACATAGGTGAACACATATATTATAATTCGATGTGGCTAAGGCTACGATAAAAGTACACAGGAAAAAAGAGTTAACACAGAAAAGTGTGGATTAGTCAGGGAATGCTTTCTGGTGAGTGTAACGTTTGAAATGGGTTTTGGATAGTGAATTGTTTGCCAGGGAGTAGGAAGGTGGGGCCAGATGAGTGGGAGCAGCACTTCATAAGCAGACGGGACTGTTAGCACTGCTGAGGCCTGGAGAGTATGAGGAAGGCTGACAGGAGAGAAGGAAGGAAACAGGCAGCAACCAGACTGTGAAAGGCCTTTTATCCATGCTGAGGTGTTTGGGCTTTATTGTATAGTAATAAATAAGCAAGTGAAGAGTCGTGAGCAATTAGAATGATGTGATCCAGATGCAGTCTTTTACCCCAGTCACTGCGGTGGTAACACGGAAGGTTTCCTGGAAGGACTGAGGCTGAAAAGAGGAGGATGACTTAGGGTTCAGACAAGAGGTAAGGATGTCCTAAGCAAGTGTGTGGCATGTGAATGCAGAGGAAAGGATCGATCAAGGTCTACAGAGCAGATGCAATCAACTAGACTTGGGATCAATGGAAGGCAGAGCTACGGGACTGAGAACAAAGTCTGAAAGGCAACTCCGGATTTCTGGCCTTTGTGACTCGTTGGACGGTGGTACCATCAGTGGTGACTGTGGGTGCCGTGGAGAAGCAGGTTTGGAGAGGGTAACAAAAGTTCAGTTTTAGACCTTTCAATTTGAAAGAGCCTGGGGAACCTCTAGGTGGAGATGTACAATAAGCAGATATACAGAGGTTAGGAAGGTAGTCTGTGTGAATAACAAAGAATTACAGTTTGGTAATTAAAATCATAAGAACAAACGAGGTTGCATAGGAAGAGGTAAAGACTGAATAAAGAAGAAAGTGAAACACAGAGCTCTATGGAATACTGGTATTTAAAGGGCTGGAAGAACAAAAAGGTAAATGTAACAGTATAAAGTGTCTAGAGAGGAAGAAGAGAACTAAGAGAAGCCACTGAAGGAAACAGGCTCAAGGAAAAGGATGATAAATGTTAAAAAAAAAAAGATAATGTAAGGATTTAGTCTTGTCCGTTGTTGGAAAATTAGCATGTTCTAATGTCTTTTTTAAATACAGTTCCAAAGGTAGGCACGGAGATAAAAGATTGGTGAGAAAAAAATGATCAATAATCAGATTTTACTAGATTGAGGGTTAAATGAAAAGTGAGGGAAAGAAGAAAAAAGTGTAGGCATTTTCAGATTTTAGCATAGCCAAGAGATGATGAAAAGGTTAGAATATTGAATGTCCTGGAGTAAGAGCTTGTGAGCTTTTAATTTTTTTCTTAAATATTCTGAGGACCAACAGGTGGCATGTAAGTTGTTCTTCTGTGTGGTTTCACATGTCACAACTGTAGATGGTGAATGGGTAGTACCGAGAAAGAGAATATTCTAATATTTAAGAGCTTTCTTTTTTTTTTTTTATTTCAGTGTATTACGAGGGTACAAGCATTACGGTTACATTTTATGTCTTTGCCTCACCCAAGCGAGGGTTAGAGGCATGCCCTTCCCCCCTACAATGCTCCCCATGACTAATTAAGAGCTTTCTAAAATAGAAATTTTGTTTTTGGTAAGGAAGGAAATTCATTACCCTAAGACATGTTAAAGAGTCTGAATAGCCACTTATTTCAATTGTGGAGAGGAGACTCACACATCATTAAAGTATTTGAGAGAGGGTTTTTCAAACATGAGATTCATTAAATTATTATCTTTTGTTTATAATGGCTGACAATTGTGATTTGAATTAAATTTAAACTCTGGATTACAGACTTCAGACTTAATTTGTCTTTTTTTTCTTGTCTCACGTGTTCTCTCATCTTGTTGAACCTTAACCTGTGTTACCAAGAAACTCTTTTTCCCTCTTCCATTTTTGCACACACCATACCCAATTGACTGAAGTGGTCTATTTTCTCATCCATTTTAACTTACTTCCCCACCTGGGGCCTTCCCAGATTGGCCTTTGTCAGCTTCTGTCATATAAGTTGCTCCAGCCAGCACTTCTATTGCTAGCAGGTGCCAGTCCACAGCCACTGCTTCTCAGGATGTCAGAAAATACAAAGGTGTTTTTTTATGTGAGGGGTTGCTAATTTGGCTAGCAGCCACCTTTCTATATCAGCATCCCCTAAGTCCATTCATCCAAAAATTTAACCAAAAAAGAGTGGCCTGGAAAACAAAGAGTAAATAGAGAAAAGTGATTATTTCATAAGGTGAACAAATTTTTTCTATATTGTGGTTTTATATGAGGACAAAAGCTACATGAAATAACTAAATAATAGTGATGAGAGGGACACAGCAACGGGCGTAAATACTATTTTCTATGTATTGATGTGCATCCATTGATTCATCAATAGTAGTGCTGAACTATATTCATTTCTCTTATATGTATGTACTGCTACCACTGTTTAGAGTTCTTTTTTTTAATATTTTATTTTATTCTTTTATTTCAGAATATTATGGGGGTACAAGTGTTTGGGTTACATACATTGTCTTTGCCCCACCTGAGTCAGAGCTACACACACGCCCATCCCTCAGACAGTGCCCACCGCAACCATTAGGTGTGAATATACCCATCCCCTTCTCCCCCCTTCCACCTGCCTGACACCTGATGAATGTTGCTACTATATGTGCACATAAGTGTTGATCAATTAGTACCAATTTGATGGTGAGTACATGTGATGCTTGTTTTTCCATTCTTGTGATACTTCACTTAGTAGAATGGGCTATAGCACCATCGAGGATAATATCAGAGGTGCTATATCATCATTGTTTTTTGTGCCTGAGTAGAACTCCGTGGTATACATATACCACATTTTATTAATCCACTCATACATTCATGGGCATTTGGGATGTTTCCACATCTTTGCAACTGTGAATTGTGCTGCTATAAACATTCTAGTGCAGATGTCTTCTTGGTAAAGTGGCTTTTGTTTTCCTTTGGGTAGATGCCTAGTGATGGGATTACTGGATCAAATGGTAGTTCTACTTGTAGCTCTTTGAGGTGTCTCCATATTGCTTTCCACAGAGGTTTTACTGGTTTGCAGTCCCAGAAAGAGTTTATGAGTGTTCCTATCTCTCTGCATCCATGCCAACATTTGTCGTTTAGGAACTTTTTGATAAAAGCCATTCTCACTGGAGTTAAGTGATATCTCATTGTGATTTTGATTTGCATTTCCTGGTGATTAGAGATGTTGAGCATTTTTTCATAAGTTTCTTGGCCATTAGTCTGTCTTCTTTCAGAAAGTTTCTGTTCATGTCTTTTGCCCACTTTTTAATGGGTTTGTTTGATTTTTTTCTTGTTGATTTTCCTGAGTTCTATATAGATTCTAGTTATCAACCCTTTATCGGATGTGTAGCATGTGAATATTTTCAGTACTTGATATTGGTCTGTTCAGGAATTTATTTCTTGCTGATTGAGCCTATGGAGGATGTGTGTTTCTAACAATTTGTCCACATTTTCAAGTTTATGTGCACAGAGACTTTTATAATATTCATAGATGATATTTTGTATTTCTGTGGTATCAGTTGTAATATCTCCTTTTTCATTCCTGATTGAGCTTGTTAAAGTCCTTTCTTTTCTGCTTCTGGTTAATCTAGCAAGAGGCATGTCAATTTTGTTTATGTTTTCAAAGAACCAATTTTTTGTTTTATTAATCTTCCATATAGTTTTTTTATTACCAATTTCATTTAGCTCTGCTCTGAATTTGGTTATTTCTTTCCTTTTGCTGGGTTTGGGATTGGCTTGCTCAACCTTTTCCAGTTCTTTGAGATGATTCATTAAATTGTTGATTTGTGATCTTTCTGTCTTTTGGATGTAGGTATTTATGGTTATAAATTTTCCTCTCAGGACTGCTTTTGCTGTGTCCCACAGATTTTGATAACTTGTGTCCCCTTTATCATATAGTTCAAAGAATCTTTCAATTTACATCTTAATTTTCTCCTTAACCCAATAATCATTCAGCAGAAGGTTGTTTAGTGTACATGACTTTGGGCAGAGATGAATGTTTCTGTTGGAGTTGATTTCTAATTTTATTCCACTATGGTCTGAGAAGATGCATGGTATAATTTCTATTTTTTTAAATTTATTGAGACATGTTTTGTGGCTTAGGATATGGTCAATCTTAGAGAATGTCTCATGAGTTGATGAGAAAAATGTATATTCAGTGGTTTTTGTGTAGCATGTTCCATAAATGTCTGTCGGGCCCATTTGTTGTAGAGCTCTGTTTAAGTCAATTGTTTCTTTGTTTATTTTCTTTTTGGAGGATCTGTTCTGTCAGAAGGGTGTTGAATTCCTCAGGTATTATGATGTTGTTATTTATCATTTTGTTTAGATCAAGGAGGATTTGCTTTATGAATCTGAGTGTATCTGAGTTATGTACAGAAATGTTTAGAATTGTCATGTCTTCTTGTTGACTTGTACCCTTCACCATTATATAGTGACTATCTTTGTCTTTCATTACTGTTATTGATTTGAAGACTAAGTTATCTGAAATCAGAACTGCTATGCCAGTTTTCTTTTGGTTTCCATTTGCATGGTATATTGTTTTCCATCCCTTCACCTTGAGTCTGAATGCATCCTTGTGGGTTAGATATGAGCTGGGAGGATGGCCCTCCCATGGGAGGAGGGGTGCCCAGCGAGTATGCCACAGCTAGGATCCACTCTGATCTGCCCCTGAAGACACACACACCTCAGTAGACTAATTCAAAAATATCCCCTCTGCATCCCTGGGCTATGCGATCAAGACCTGGGTGTATGCTATCTGGCCTGCAGGCCTGTCCCCTGGGCTCCCGAGGTCAATCCCTGACCATGCCAGGGAGAAGAATGCTGGTCCCAAGTCACCCACAGGGTGCTCAAACTGGATAAATGTCCCTCTGCCTTGGGGTTTGCTTTGCTCTGCTGTAGTCACCAGGCAAAAAGCATCAGGGAGGACTAGTGGGTAGGGAGCTCACAGTCTGAGCGCTCCTCAGTCTGTTGCAGAGCCCCAAAAGGAAAGGTCCAAGCCCTGTTCCCTGTCGTTGCCTCCGGGTAGTGGCTAAATTGTCTCTCTCAGCTGCTGTGGGTGGGGGAAGTGAAGGGCAGAACAAAGGACTAG
>CAUYSK010123106.1:0-22413 GCA_963575035.1 Avahi laniger | reverse complement strand
GTGCCACCGTGCTCAGCTAATTTTTTCTATGTTTTTTAGTTGTCCAATTAATTTCTTTCTATTTTTGGTAGAGATGGGGTCTCGCTCTTGCTCAGGCTGGTCTCGAACTCCTGAGCTCAAACAATCTGCCCGCCTCGGCCTCCCAGAGTGCTAGGATTACAGGCGTGAGCCACTGCGCCCAGCCAAAAAAAGTACTTCTTAATCAACTAGTTTAAAGATGAGTCCACTTAAGAGAGCCAATCACAATATTTCAAACAGTACAATAAAAATAAATGTATTTAAAATTAATTCTGTATTTCTCCCCCCTAAAAGGTGAAGGAGAAAAACAAATACCGTGATTGGCAACAAGACGATAATGAGTCAGTGCAGATTCGCAACTCTGGAGGACTCCGATGCCAGCCCAGTATCGGTAACCCTGTAAAACAATTGCAGGTGAGGAGACAGGAGTTTCACATGCTACAGTGGCATTTTCTGGGGAACAAATAAAGCTAACCATACTCAGAAATAAATGATTAAGTTCTTAGAGCAATTAAAATAGATGCTTGAACTTTATTTATGAAGCATGTGCATTTTACTCATTAAAGAAAACTACTTAGGGCCTCTCTCAGAACCAATTTTTATCTAATTTTAGATACAATTTTAACAAAACTTAATCTTCCAAACTAGCAAAGAAGTAACAAATTAGCAAAATAGAGAAAATGAGACTACTGGAAGCAGGCACCCTAACACCAGCAATAAATGGCTTTCGAATAAGTGGGAAGATAGCCAATTATAAAGAGCAGAAAACAGAAAGTAGACCTCTCTGGAGTCATTCTGCACAGACAAATAACTTTATAAACTTCAACAATCCTTAGGGCATTATTGCATAACAACGTCTATAATATTTAATGTTCTTAGTCTGTAGCCACTATTTACAAAGATTGGTAACTATAATTATAAAAACACTCTATCAAAAATATTTAACATATTTTTGCCATAAAAAAGTTTCATATTTCTTAAAAATTCATTTGAAAGGAACCTTTCAATTGCTGTTTGAGGAATAAATATTATCGTAGATTAAAATTGAAAAAAAATAAAATGTATGATAATCTAATCTAAAAAGTGATTCTGATAATTCCAATGCAGAGAAAATAAAAGAAAGCCATTTCTCAGATCTTTACTTTTACAGGCAATCAGCCAAACTAATTATTTTAAAGAAAATTATGGACACTACCCATTTTTATTCACATGTAGATTCAATTTGTTATATCCATTAATAAGAATTTGAAGGATGTTCAACTGAATATTTGGTCTTAATTAATATAAGCAAATCTCAATCATGAAAGCTGGAATAGTTGTGGCCACCGTAAACCACAAATTCTTCTGCTACTTAATGTTATTAGTCTTCCACTGTAGTAGTACTTACCAAAACCATGTGGGCTATTAGATTGCCCCCAAGAGCACCAAAAGTGTAATATACAAGGGCCTGTGAAAGAACGAAAGATGCTTAACTGAACATAAGCACATATTTATTCAGCTCAAATTATAATACACAATAAAGTTTTAATAGTATTACCTTTGCCTGACTGGAATTAACACCAAGTCCAGAGGCATAAAGAAAGCCAAGAGCCTGAAATAAAATGGTAAAAGTAAGGATTCTTTCTTTGGTGAAAGTTTATCTGAAACAGACACAGTTCTATGCACTATGAAAAGATGCAAGAGTCTTTAAATGTTAAAAGATTTGAATGCAATTATGCACAACTGTGGAATTAAAGAGCCTTAGAAATACATTCAGGGTTTTACAAATTACACAATTAAATGTAACTTTAAACAAGTCAAAAAGTTTAGCATGAAGATGAACGACAATTTCATAAATATTAACTAGAAAAACAAAGCTGAACACACTTAAATATGACTTTTGCTTTATCTTTATGAACAGTCATTGTGAAGATAAACAATCCCCCAGCAGTACATCAACGTATTTCTCTATTTATGCAGAGTGGGATACATTATGAAAAAGGACAGGAGATTACAACAATAAACTATTGCACATATAAGAGGAGGCAGCAAAGAGTCAAGTTGAAGGGGTCAAGTGAAAAAGGTCAGTTTGCAATGCCAGAGCACACACAATTTTCTAAAAAAACACAACCGAGCAAACATAGCACTGGTAAGGTTCTCCCCTTTGCCTTCTGTGGATCATCCCTGACATCAAAGTACAAGCCAAAGGTACAAAGGCAAATGTGGCAGAGACCGTTGTGTTCATGAAAATCTACATTTCCCAGTCTTCCTTGTAGTTAGGTAGGTTCATATGCCTGGGATGTGGCTGGAAGGGATATAAGCCATTTTTAGGCCTCACCCATAAAAACATCCCAGAGAATTCTCTGGCTCTCTCTTTTCCCTTCATGAGGGCTTGGAAGCTCTGTGTTCCAGATGGTGCAGCCACATGATGGAAGCAGCCCATGACCCAGAGTCACCATTCAGAGAAGAGGGATGCAAACAGCCGAGCTGCATCAAACTTGGCATGAGCCAATGACCCTTTGTAGTGTTAAGCCACTGTGATTTGGGGGCTTTGTCTATTGCATCAACTAGAATTAATTTCCACAGAGAGAGTGCTTTGCAATGTAAAGTACTATGGCATTGTAAGGTTCTAATATTAGAGGGGAATGATGCCTTATAAAGTAAAACCATTCTTCAGAGCAGAATGCCTCTGAAGATAAAGAATATAGGTGTAAATTTTAAATAGACGGATTTATTCAAAGAAGGGAAAAAAGCCCTGAAAACAAAGGGGAGCAATTAAGACATAATCTGTTTATAAACAAAAACTGAGAATGTGAAAGAGCTGCAGAGTCATTAGGAATTCTGTTCTATAGAAAACAATGGTTATGATTCCTGATACTGTTTAAATAGTGCAAAAACAGACTTTCTCTGTGATTAGAAATTTTGTTTATCTTTAAGTAAATCCCATAGCTTGAAAAAACCTGATTATTGAAGGCATGTTGAATAAGTATGGTGGATTCCTAAATCCAGGTGTCAATCTTAGCTTTACTAATGGGGAAACACCCAGCTATTACACTATCAACTGAAGTGATACAATGTGGAATACACAACATCCCATGTAATGTAGTCTAGCCAAAAATATTTTACTTGAGCGCATCAGTCTTTAGCTGTAAATTCCTGTTCACCGAAAATATAGGTGATGGAGAAACAACTAAAGGATATCATGAAGAAGCTAACAAATAGAAGTAAGATATTCTGCAGAAAAATGGGCCCTATCTCTAACGAAGACAAAAACGATAAGGGGCTGTGCTACAAACAACAACCAAAGGCGGGGCGCGGTTGCTCACGCCTGTAATCCTAGCACTCTGGGAGGCCGAGGCGGGCGGATTGTTTGAGCTCAGAAGTTCGAAACCAGCCTGAGCAAGAGCGAGACCCCATCTCTACTAAAAATAGAAAGAAATTAATCAGACAACTAAAAATATATAGAAAAAATTAGCCGGGCATGGTGGCACATGCCTGTAGTCCCAGCTACTCGGGAGGCTGAGGCAGAAGGATTGCTTGAGCCCAGGAATGTGAGGTTGCTGTGAGCTAGGCTGACGCCACGGCACTCACCCTAGCCTGCGCAAAAGAGTGAGACTCTGTCTCAAAAAAAACAAAAAACAAAAAAAAAAAAACAACAACCAAATATGAGAATAATCCTGGGCTGGATTCTAGTTTTGACAAAACAGGTATAAAGAAATTTTTTGGTTCAACACCATACAAACATAGTGTAGATATTATATGAAATAAAATGTGCTGAAATAGAAAGGGGAAGGTTGTTAATGGAAAAGAGCAAGTTACACAGAACAGTAGACAGTGGCATTTAATTTTAATAAAAAATTCATATATATACACACAAAGAGAAAGGTCTAGAAGGATACACATGCACTAATACATTATCACTGTTCATATCTGGGTGGGACATATGTGATGTTTACTTTCTTAGTTTTGTTAGCTTGTATTTCTAGTTTCCTGTAATGGATATAATACTTTTGTAATAAAATATTAAAAAAAAAAAACACCAAAATTAACAAGAGCTGCAGCACGTGAACTTTGGGAAAAAGGCAATGGCGAGTAATTTCAGATAAAAAAACAATTACCTTCACATTTCATTTGCTACAGATCTAATTTGTAAGAGTACAAATGTAATTGTACTTGCAAGATGCAATTGCAAAAATACCTTCATTGACCATGAATGTTCTTAGATTAAGGAAAAAGACTATCCAAGAAGACTGATAAAATGGTCTGCCACAAAACTGGTATTTAAAGACATTTTGTCTTCCAGCCTTACTTGTTAAAAGACGTCATGGCACAGAGAGTAAACTGCTGTTAAAATTAACAAGTGTCGTGTGCAGAGAGCTTCTGCACTGAGAGAGCACTTACAGTTTGTCCCTTGGGAGAGCCTTCCTCAGTCAGTTTCTCAAACATCTCTTTAGCAGCCTGGATATTCTGTGTCAGGTAATCACCAAACAAAAGAGCATATGACACTCTCTCCAGAGCCTTGGTATGGTTCATGCCTGCTGCCTTTTGAAGATATCGATATGCTCTTTAAATACAAGCAATTACAATAATTAGTAAAGTTTTGAAACTGCCTTTGAAGTCTTACAAGATCTACTAAAATGCAGGATAAATAATTTTCTTATGTTATAGAATCCCTCTGATATCTTACTTCCACTAAGTCATGTTACTTACATATGTAGAAAACATCCTAGTTTGTTTTTACATAAGGTACCAGTTCTCCTGATATCTTGGATTAGTCTAATTACACTAATAGTAATTTTAAAAAACTTCTATTAAAACAGTTAACTAGATTTACAATAAGAGAATTATAATGTAATGATGTCCAGTAAATAATCCAGTAATAATCACTGCAATTTTCTTTTCAAATCTTTGCACAGACTGTATCAAAAGTCAGCTGAAATTACAAGGACATAAAATGTTAGAAGACAGTCACTTGTTTTATGTTTTTTCCAAGTGCGAAATTTCTAAATTCCAGTTGAAAATTACAAAACAAAAAGCAAACAACACATCTCACAATAATTCCTTTTGTTTGTTTTAATTTGATTTTGAATTCTGAATAGTATATGCATTTTTGGTTCTTAGAAACTATTAGAATTTTTGTCAATTACTTTCATTTTACTGGTTCATTCTTATGATCTACGTTTAAAACCTTTTTATCTTAAGCTAAAATTTGATAAAAAGCAATGTCACTAATGCCCATAAATCATATTACATTTTCTTGTAATGAACTTGAGAAATCTTCTGTGTCCCTGGCAGTACAGTTTAAAAAAGAACTCGGCTATTTGTCTCAGTAATAACCTATTTCAGGGGAAGAATGGACTTAGCAGTGCTACCTACTCTCTTTTTTGGCTTTTCTTATTGCTTCCGTTGAGAATTTTCATTCCAGTCTGATACATCATTTCTGCTTCCTGCATCTGCCGTCTCTTAGCAGCCTCCTCTTCAGCTAAAAACAAATGTCAGATGCATTTAAGTGTATTTTAATTCTACAACAATTATTTATTAAACATCAGTATTTATTCTTTCTTTGGGGCAGTCATACAAACACAGTGAATAATCTTTCACTATTTCCAAATTTGACTCTAAAAACTTAGGGTTTAAGTGTGGCCTTTACCTGACACAAGATGACTTATTTTAAAAAAAATATATAAAATTCACTGAAATCACTTTCTTTTAGAGAAAGCAATACCAAGCTTCTCTTAGAGAGTGCTTTTCTGTTAGTTATGGTAACTTTTTCAGTATAATTTTATGAAAATTTCAGATTACGTGCTAAGGTCAGCTAAAATCAGGACAGCAGGACATTAGAAAACAATAGTAGAAAAATACTATCATAGTCAAAGCACACTTTAGCCTATCGAAATGCTGTAAATCTTTACAAGTATTTGATTACTTAACACAAATTAGTGAAAAAGCTGATTTTTATTAAATATAGAACCTGATTTAATGTTCAAGTTCTCTACTTTTTTCATACTCACTGATATAACACTGAAAATCACAGAATTGTTATAGATTTCTCAAAAATTATTTTGCTATTGTAACAGAGCATTTTTAATAGAAATCTAGAACTCATCAAAAGACATAAGAATATTTCATTAAAATATTTATAGAAGTGAATTCTTCTAATATAAAAAAAAATCTGATGTATTAAACTGGAGTACCAGTCATACTGGCCTATATCCAAACATGGATTATATTTGATATTACCTTATAGGACAGCCCAAATATTCTATCAGAGCCATTATTTTGAAAATATTATTTGGTACTAAAGGGAGTATATTCAAAATTTCCTGTCGTTCTTTTGTAGTTAGAAAGTTTTTCCTGAAAACACAGCTTGCCCATGGAAGCCAGCACCTTTACACTGGCATTTACACTTAAGATGGTTAAATAAACTATTTGTCAAATGTTACCTTAGTATAGTATATTTGACTCAAAGTATTTTAAAATGTATTATTTTTTTTTCTAATCACTATTAGCCTTCACCTTAATGGTCCTTTTCCTTTATTGCCAAAAATGTTTTATGTTAATTAATTTAGTAGCCTGCCTGAAGGGTTTACAAAACAACCTGTGCACACCAATGCACAACCATCTCTAAATAAAACACGAGTGTGATAAGCTTCCTGAGTGACAGCCTGGAAATAAATATACCACATGCTTCCTGCTCTTAAGTGTACTCTTTAAGGCTATAACCACATCATCAGTACTGGCCATTTCTGACCAACGTGGAAAAGGATGGCTAGAAAAAGACCTTTAAAATGTTGCCCCAGTCATAAGGCGATGTGGACATGCCTGCTACTGAGCAATACTTACTTTCACAAAAGCCCCACTTTTCATCAGCCTTGTAGTCATAGGTTGTAGCACACCACAGTCTGCCATCTTCCCTCCCATCTGATGTACATTCATCGTACTCCTTATCCAGGAAAAGAAAAGGGAAGTGGCAGAGCTCCCCGTGTGCTGTGCCGTCGATGGCGGTCAAAGCTGGAACGACAAGAAATAAAAACCTAAACGTGAACACCAGCTCTGGTATCTATGGATTCAATGCTGTCAATTTCAGAATTTGAAGTCAAAGATATATGATGCATGATTTATAATAAGCAACATAAAAGAGCAAGTGCTGATTTTGTTTAGGATTAGTGAGCATGGTTAGCTGGCTACTCAGCATCTATATCTAGCTTAGACTTCCTGAAGTTCTTTAGATATAACCTTAGAATGTTAAAAGTCTATTGTAGGCCAGGCGCGGTGGTTCATGCCTGAAATGCCAGCATTTTGGGAGGCCAAGGTGGGAGGATAACTTGAGCCCAGAAGTTCGAGGTTATAGTGAGCTATGATTGAGCCACTGCATCCAGACTGGGCAAAGAGCAGGACTCTGTTTCCAAAAAAAAAAAAGTCTGCTGTAAACTCTTGCCCCTTGCCCAACCAGTGAGCAAAAAATAAAGCAAAATGTAACTGAATCAATTCCACTGCTCAGCACAACTCTCCTCTTTTTTTGAAAGCCATAAGTCAATTTCCTCAATAAAATAAAGTTATATAGGGAAAATGCTCCCCCAGGCAAAGTTAATCACTTATGCATCCCCCTGTGATCCTACAGCATTTTATTAGAATATTCATCACACGTACTGAAGTTATTTCTTTACCATACTCTAGCTTCCACTGGACTTTGAGCTTGATAAGTAGAGACCATATCTCTAATTTATTCTGTGAATTCTGAGTATCTCTTAGGTGCTGGGAATTATGCCAGGTGCTGGAAATGAGGTTGATTAGAGGTCTCTGCTACACAGAACTTACTGCCTAGTGAGGAAGAGAGACATTAAGCAAAAATGAGAAGGGTGTTATAGAAAAGAAAGCCTCTCCTATCAGGAACTGAGGTTTCAATTGAACCTCAAGGCTGTGCAGGAGTAGGAGTGAATGAAAGGCTCTGGGCTGGGGTGGTATTGCAGACAGAAGGAACAGCATGTGCTAACAATCAAATGAGCAGCAACGTGGACAAGAGAAGAGGCTAATGAAGCATGTGGAAGCCAGGCTTGGGAGGTCTTTACAAGTCTTAATAAGGAGTTTGGACTTTTATCCTGAGAACGATGGAAATTCACTGAAGAGTTTTAAGTAGGAGTGACATGCTCATACTTACATTCTATTAAGAGAGTGGAGAATAGAATGGAGGGAAGTAAGGCTGAATGCAAGGAAACAGTTTAAAGGTTGTGACAGTAGCCTAATCGAGAGACAATGCTAGCCTTAAGAGGGCAATGGAATAAAAGACATGGATGAACTTAAGTATGTTTAGGAGGTAGATATGGTACTACTTTCTCAATGTGTGGATGAGAGATGAGTCAAGGAAGATTCCCAGGTATCAGGCTTCAGGTGTGGATAGATGGTTGCCCTTATTAAGATAGAGAACACCAAAGAAGGAGTAGGTTATTGGGTAGATACTGCTACATTTAAGGTGGCTATTAAAAAAAAAACAAAACAGAAAAACAAGATGTCTTAGACATCATTTTGGTTGTAGCTAAAGAGAAAATTCTCCAGTACACAGATAACACCTGAAATTAAGGGAATATATTAGAATGCTGTGTGAGAAGTATATGAGAAGACCAAAGGTCCAGGACTGAGCCTAGAGCCACACATAATAGATATATGTCAACTTCCACTGGTTGCTTTTACATAGAGAATTTAATTGGGCAGCAGAGTTCAGTGATGAAGAGTTTAGGTTCCAGAGTCAGAACACCCCAGCAAATGTTATCACTTATTAGCCGTGCTCTTTGAGCAAGGTATTTAATCTCTTTTCTCATTTACTAATATAAAATTACTTGGAGACAACTTCCTTATCACCAAATAAGAATTACAGTCCTTACTGCATAGGGTTACTTGCAAAGACTGAGATAAAACATGTAAAGGACTCATCATGGTGCCTATCATTTTAGGTAATAAGATTCAAGAGGAGACATCTGCTATTATTATTACTGCCATTCCTGCTCTGAAGGATAGAAAGTATCCCTTCTTTCTTTTCAGCGTAAAAAAGGATACAATCTAAGATACCAATTTAAAAAAATATTTTCAGTAAGTTATGAAAGACAAAATGAATTTCAAGTGGTTTACTACCAGGTAAATATCATTCATCATCCTGGTAATCACTGATCAGAGACAAAAAACTTCTTCACCTTGGATCTGTCCAGGTTTAAGGAAATGATTTTTGATGCAATGTATAAGCAAAGCATCCTTTAACACCACCACCAGAGGGATCACTCTAACTACAGAATTTAAAAAGGGCATTCCCTGTACACTGCTACTAAATCCAAATCTTCTTCAGAAAGACAGTGTCTGTAGAATTGCAGTTTGTAAACCTGAATTTCAAATTAAGCAAATGATGATTTAAAAGAATATTTAATTTTTCAATGATAACAGACATTTTTGTGTTAAAAACAAATAGCTTATCATAGAAATTCTACTTCCCCAAAACTTAAACTTTCTAGTACTTAGAAAGTATATTTCTAAATACATTCTTGTGTATATTTTTCAAATATATGAAAGAATTCTCTTCCATCTGATGCAACTGTATAATAGAAAAAAAACTGAAGAGAACCAAAAGGTTTTGGGCAACAAAAGGTTTTAACCTACTGCTGATTCAGCACTAACATAATAAGCAGGAAGAAACTCCAGGATGCACCTGCTTCATCAATTTAGCAAAAACTGAAATTTGTTAAAATAACGTGTTTATTACTGAGTTACTAGAAACAAAATTTGTATCTCTCAGCTATCTTCTCCAAGAAAAATCACAATATGGAAACTTTCACTACCTTTAAAATTTTTTTTTAAATCTTCCAAAAGTTAGGGACTTCGTTATCTCAAGTAGACATTCCTCACAATAGCATTAATTTCAGTTAATTTTCTTTCCAAGGAAAGATTCTGCAATAATTTCAGAGCTACCCTTTAAAAACCTCCACATGAACAGTACTAGTTTTAAAAAGAAGGTAATCACTGCTCTGGTGTAATGAAGCAGTTACAATTACGGTCTAGTTATAAAATTTATTAATAAATTAGTGACAGCCAGTAATAAAATCTGACACTTAACATAAAAGGGGAAAAATATGTTAAGTCAATTCTGCAGCTTCATGTAAAAATTCACATTTTCTAAATAAGGAATCATATTTGGCTCTATAATAATGACATATCATAATCTACTTAGACCTCAAAAGAAAGATATTTAATTTATGGTACATGAGAATTTATTATAATAATAAACAGACTGCTTTATATTTGAGCACAAATCTGCTTTTGCAAAGTCAAGTAAAATCATTTAAGGGGGGGAGGGGAGGCAAGGACAACATACATAACCTAAACAACTGTACCCCCATAATATGCTGAAATAAAAAAAAAATATTTCATCAATTTAAAAATAAAAAAAATCATTCAAGAAAGCTAGAAAAAGTAAAAAAAAAAAAAAAGCCCCAAAAACTCAAAACCAAAAACCAAAAAAAACCCCAAAACCCCAACTGAAAACATTTAGTGCTGGCAGGGGTATGAGTAAATACTTTCACACTGTTGGCAGAAATATAAATTAGTATAATCTCTTAAAGATGGACATTTAGTAATACCTATTAGAATTTAAAAGGTCCATATCTTTAGATCCAGCTTTTCCACTTCTAAGATGTTTACTTATAGAAATGCTCCCACAAATATACAAAGAGATTATATGCAAAAGAATACTTGTATAATACTCTAATTTTAAAAACACAAAACCAAAAAGAACTCAAAGGTCTACTGATAGGAGATTGGTTAAATCAACTATGGTGCAGCCATTATATTGAAACCTGATATAATAAACAGAAGGAATTAAAGGTCACTACAGAGTAGTGTAGACAGGGAAGAGGATCAAAGGCTGAGTCTGAAGTAAGCTCATGTTTCAAGATCAGGCAGATACAGAGGAACCAGCAGTCAAGTGAAGAAAATATCTTCAGAGAGAACGAATAGTGGTGAGGGGGTCATTACGATGAGGACCAAGAGCTGACCAGGTATTCAGCAATTACAATGTGAGTGGTGGAGAAGAGATTTAGTTGTCTGGAGGGGGCTTGAACATTGCTGGAGTTGGATTAGAGAATGGGAAGAGAGAAAGTGAAATCAGTGATTATAGAGAACTCTTTCAAAGAATTATGCTATAAAGGGGAGTAGAGAAGTGCGATGGCAGCTGGAGGGGGACTTGAAGACTGGTGGCTTTTGTTTTTGTTTTGTTTTTATTTTTTAGAGATAGGGTCTCACTCTGCTGCCTGGGCTAGAGCATCATGGTGTCATCATAGCTCAATGCAACCTCGAACTCCTGGGCTCAGGTGATCCTCCCACCCTGGCCTCCCGAAATATCAAGATTATAGGTGTGAGCCACCGTGCTTGCCTTTGTTTTCAATATGTAAGATACTACAGCATATTTGAATGTTGAAGGAAAGAATCCAAAAGAGAAAAATGTAAATGTGGCTAGAATGTTGTTATATATATCGAATTAAATGTCTTGAGAATACAAACACATCTTTCCCTCATTTTTAATTGTAAAATCAAAACAAAAACCAAAAAGTTAACTTCTTAATCTATACAGATAAATGCTAAGAATTTACCTTTGTAAATTTCTCATTTTAAGAATCTTTATGGTGTCATTAAAGACTAATATTGTATCTATAAGTTTAGATGGGTGCTCTGTTAAATAAGAAAACTAACTATTTAATCATGCTGCTTGTCTAAAGCAGTCTTGTACTTCCAAACATAGAGTTCCAAGTAGCATTTGAATCAAATATATCTGTAGTCCAAAACAATTGAAAAACAATTATTTAATGTTAAAAAGCTACCAACTTCAAGGCAACTGTCATAGTGTTCATCAATTTTAATAAACACCAAGATAAAAGCATGATTAACCAGCCAATCATAACCAAAAAAGACCCCCAAAGTACTAAGAACAAAGAACCTTAGTTTAGAGGACTTAAAGGAAACTATATAGTACTTGATTTAAAGTAAATGGTGTAAGCCATATAAAGCGGTATTTCACTATTGCCTGGGAACATGCTATAGTAATCTTTCAGGGAAAATACCAATGTTATGTGATTTGCTACAAACAGACTGCTTTCACCAAAAGTTGAGAACCACTAAATTTAGTTAAGAAACTACTTTCATAAACAAACACTATATATACTAAGGAAGGCACTGCTTTACAGATTAAAATGTACTTTTCAGAAAATGTAATCATGTGGAGAATCAACAAAACATAAGATCAGAGTTCATCAAAGCTCAGCGCTCTCTGTGACAAGCAGCTAAACATTTTCAAGTAGAAATTAAAACAAGCACTGGCCCATGTGCCCAGAGTAAAGTGATAAACTTCATGACAATCAGGTGACAGGAACTGTAAAAAAAAAAAAAAACCATCCAGAGTAAACTTGCTTAAGAAAACTGCTATTTAAGAATAGGGAGGTTTCTCTAAACAACAGCTTTAAAGATTGTTGAGTTTCAAAAGCCCTGGTGGGGCTAAGGATCCATGAAGTTTCCCTGCACAAATAATTTCTTGTAAAACCAAATAAAACAAAAGAAAGAAAGAAACAAACAAAAAAACCCTTTTCAATAAAGTCAGGACCTGCTGCAGGCAACTGCATATGTTTTCTTTATCACCTACTTTCTGTTTAATTTGATTACTAGGTTAAGAATTACTCTTCCCTGCCATTGCCACATAAGCAACAAGGAATTGGAACGTCATTCTATTGCTCAACCAACTTGCTTACTTCGGAATCAGATTTTAAGAATAATACAGCAAATTTAAACTCAGTTCCTTTTGTGCCATTTGAAATAGGTCAAAATGCTGCTTATTCTATTTAATTTTTCTTTTTCTTTTTTAAGACTAGAAGGACAATGTGTTTATTGCAGAAGACAATCCAAACAATAGGAGAGTATACAAAAAACTAAAGAAAAATCAGTCTTTTTTTTTTTTTTTTTTTTGAGACAGGGTCTTGCTTTGTTGCCCAGGTTAGAGTACAGTGGCATGATCTTAGCTCACTGCAACCTCAAACTCCTGGGCTCAAGCAATCCTCCCACCTCAGCCTCCCCAGCAGCTAGGACTATAGGCGTGTGCCACCACACCTGGCTAATTTTTAAAATTTTTTTGTAGAAACAGGAGTCTCACTATGTTGTCCAGGCTGGTCTCAAACTCCTGGTTCAAGTGATCCCCTTGCCTCAGTCACCCAAGTAGCTAGGACTACAGGCACACACCACCAAGTCAGGCTAATTTTGAAGTGACAGGTAAAAATAATTGTTAGTAGAAGAGAAGTTTTGGACCTTTTTCATTTGTAAACATAGTTTTAAAATTGGCTTCTCTTCACATAAAAGATCTTATGATAGTTGATTTTGTGTGTCAATCTGGCTGGGCCATAGTGCCTGGATATTTGGTCTAATATTATTCTGGATATTTCTGTGAAGATGAGATTAATATTTAAATTGGTGGATTCTGAGTAAAGCAAATTATCCTCCATAATGTGGGTGGACTTCATCCAATCAGTTGAAGGCCCAAATAGAACAAAGACTGATCCCCCAAGAAGGAGGAATTCTGTCAGCAGATTGCCTTTGGTTCTGTTTCTCTGGAGAACTATAATACAGGATCATACTAAGTGAATTACTTTACATTATGAAATTTTCACTTAATATATCATTGACATTGTTCCAAGTGGCAGATGGGGTAGAATGGCTCTCTATTAATTCCTAACTCCTTCCCCAGGTTTTGGCAGAGTGCTACTAGTGTCTTCTGGGGAGGCTTCGGCCCTTCTGATGCAGACACAATTCCCTCCTGAGGACTCAGGACCTGGAGGTGCAGCCGCCACCAGGTTTGACCACGTGGAACAAACATGAGGATGAAGCCAATTTACCAAAAAGGCTAACAAGAAAGCAAGCTGGAGTCTCTGATGGCAGAAGTGCTGAACTGCCTATTTACAGAGTTCTGGTTCTGCCTATCCATAGAAAACACTGGTTTGATGGATTTCTGTTATTTGCCAAAAAAAAAAATGTTCCTTTTAAAATGACTACCCTATGTAATAGGGAATACCACAATGTAATCATTCCCCTCTTGATGGCCATTTAATTACTGATTTGTTTTCGACAAATGTTTATTGAGATGATGTGCAGAAAATAGTTAACATAGCAGGACTGATTGTTGTCCTTTGAAAGGCCTGCTTGTAATGTGGCCCTTGGCTGGTGTCTGGACACTTAGATTTTAGGAGACTTCCCACCATTCTAACTTATCAAAGCAACTCATTGAACCTTAACTGTACAAACATATAGTTTATGCTCAACACTTGGGAGTCTACAATTTTAATATATGCTAGGCAGAGAGTCCCCAGTAAAAACTCCAGGCACTGGGTCTCTAATGAGCTTCCCTGGTAGACAACATTTTTCATGTGTTGTTATGCTTCACTGCTGGGGGGATTAGGCCCATCCTGTATTATTCCTCTGGAAGAAGACCCTTGGCAGCTTGAACCTTGTTTCCTTCAGACTTTGCCCCATGCACCTTGTTCCTCTGCTGATTTTGCTTTGCATCCTTTTACCATAATAAATCATAGCTGTGAATACAACTATATGCCAAATCCACCCAGCAAATTATCGTAGCTGGGGATGGTCTTGGGGACCCTTGATACAATTGGCTTTAGAAGTAGAATTTGCTGGAATGACCATGACTCACTGAAATATGGTGAAAGCACTGTTTGGGAAGAGGAAGGATAAGGGGCAGGGTATGACGTATCTTTGGTGCCCAGGTGGTTATGGAGTTAACCATGGCATGAGCTGCTGTCTGTTGTGAGAGGCAAGTTACCTGTGAAATTTGAAAATGATAGATCCAACTCTAGGAGAGTTGGCTTGCTGGATCCCCTGGCTCCTTTTGCCCCTTCTGGCTAAAGTGAGGAGGAAAAAAACAGCCCTGGTGAGGCCTTTCGTTTTTGTTCTCTTCTCTAGATGGAAGGAGAAAGGGCCCTCAAATTTGCAAAGATAGGCCAAAAATGATAGAAGTTTGCATTGCTCTCTCCTCTATTTGGGGGCTGAGGGTGAGAGAGGAGGGAGAGTTAAATCAGGTCTCAGGGCTGCAGCAAAATTTTAGGTAAGCCAGGAAAAAAAAAAAAAAGGTGAGGGGAGATAATACTCCAGTAGTTGTTTTCAGCCTGGCTGCTGCTGCTACAGTAGCTTTCCCCGCCTCCCTTCCTCCACTGCATTCCAGCCTGGATCTTCCTGGGCAGCTGTAATGTTAACACTGCAAATGCTGAATTTACTGCTAGGCAGTTGAATAAACTGCAGTGAGGGAAAAAAAAGGTTTCTTTTTTAGTGTATTTTGTGGCTATTGCATCTCGGTGTATTGTAAAAAATGATATACTACGTTAAATACTTATAATTTTATAAATACCAAAGGAATTATCCTGATCAGAAGTTGCAAAAAAGAAATGTGTTAATGGGACACAACTCCCTTGCTTTCTGTAGCCAGTGGGTGCACTGGAATTTAAACTCTGGGTATTGGAAACAGAATATCTGTAACTGATGGTTTCTGTTATGGAAGATGTGGATTTTTTGCTTTTTGGAGCCTCTGGAAAAAGGGAGGCAGTAAAAAAAAAGAAGTGATCTACAGATGGAGATTTAAAAAGCAGGTTTTAGTCTGCTAATGAGCTCTTGTGATTTTCCAGGCTGATGAGCATATTTTTGCGTGGGTCAATTTGGACTGCAGGGCTGACAAGACAAAAGGGCTTAGAAAAGCCTTGCTCGTCACTTGGACTTCCCAGCTCTGCACTGTCTCACCTCTGTTGCTGCCAAAGAAAAGTCTATGGCTTTTTTTTTTGAATCCCGAATTCACAGATCTTAATTGCCCAGACATAATACTAAGCTAAAACCTAACACAGTTGGGTATAGGCTTTCAGCTGGGCTGGGCTGAACTGAAAGCTGGCATAGGCTCCATGAACACAACTCAGACTGCAACCTTGCACACTCAAGATTTAGGACACCTCTCTGGAGCACTAAGCTGTAAAAAAATCATAAATGCTTGCTTGGACGGTCTGAGTCACATACAATTGTCCCCAGAAAAGGGCTTGTTTTCTAATGAGACCACCTGAAATCTAGCTGCTGATTGGCTGTATATTTCTGATAAAGAGACTGATAGCATTTTAAACTTGAGATTATTGCCAAAAGCTGCAAGTTGGGATAGGGTACATCACAGAGAGTGTGACCCTCTATTCACTCTCGACAGGTCATCCGACTCTTGACCCATCTGGAGCACATCTCACTGCTGTGTCTGGCTTTCCCAATGAGTTGCAGTCCACAGCAATGCATGGTCTCCTAACTCTGCTTCCTTCACCTTTCTCCTACTGTATATGCCTCAGTGCAATATGATTATTAAGGGCTGCTATCCTCAGAAAGGGATTGATCTTTCCGAGGCTGTTCATTGGATAAACGATCAGGGTGAGCAGAGTGACAAATTATGAAAACTCATTTTGAAAATTTCTGAAAATGCAAGAAGGATTTCATCCTGTCCAAGTCCTGAACATGATATATTTCTGATTAAGTTGTATAAAACTGGTTTTTTTGTGTGTGTGTGTGAAGATGTTTTGTCTCTCTTGCACACAACCCCTCCAAACAAAAGGTCTAGATGAGAGTAGGGCATAATTGAAAAAATGTAAAATTACGATATCTGAATGGAAATACTGAATTTGTAACAACTGAGGAAAATAAACCAAAACTCCTTCACCTGGGGAGGCACGAGGGAGGGGGAGAGGACATTAATCATCTTTGTTTTTCAAAACTGTTTCTGGAACCTTTCACCTCCTCCTAAAGGAAAACTCTGTGTGCTTTTCCAAGCCACTGGGAGGTGCTTTGAATTTACACTGTTGACCCGCTGAGAAGGCTGACTGTGAGACAACAGGAGGTGGCTAAGCCCCTGCACTTCCCACACAGAAAACCTTCAGATTCTATCCATACTCATGACAGCTGTGATTGACAGCAAAGCTATTTGAAACCAACTGGCAGTCCCTTTGAAACCAAGGACTGGACTAAATTATTTGGGCCAGACTGGAAACCCTAGGACAAGCTGCTCATGTTGCGGGGGCGGGGGGGGGCACATTATAATGCCTGACCAATGTACGTCCTGCTTGAGATGTCCCAACAGTTATAAACTCTTTGTTTCCAGGGTTACCATATGTACTCTCCGGTAACTGAGACTGAACTTCTCGTACTCTGACTCCCAAGACACTGCCTTAGCCCTGGAAAGCTTTCAGGTCAGCTTCAACGTACTGTCCAGTCATGCTGTGCTTGAATTGATACAAAGGTTAATAATACAGAAACTTAAGGCCAGGAAAAAAAAAAAAGGTTAAAAAGGTTAAAAAAAAAAAAAAGGTTAGCACAAACGTAAAATGGTAAAAAAGAAAAAAAAAGTAAAAAGATAAGAAAGGTTAATACAGAAACCACCTGGCTTTCTAAGGTAGACCATTACGATTAACAGGAATTGTTTTAACTAGCTAAATCTAGGCCTCCTAAAGGGTATAGCTGAAATTAACACTGCAGGATGGTCTCACTACTGTCTGGGTCTTATTGATGATAACTTTGCTGTAAAGACGCCTTGGTCAACAACCAAGGGAGTAGACTGTGCAAAAAAGAGTTTAACACAGCAGATCTAAACTTCTGTCCTTAAAAAGGTCTGCTTACAAAGTTGGCCCTTGGCTGGCATCTGGAAACTTAGATTTCTGGAGCATTCCCACCATCCTAACTGATAAGAGTGGCTCACCCAAGCTGTACAAACAGTATGGTTTATACCGAACACCTGCTTCCCTTCTGGGAGTCTGCAATTTTGGAACATGCCAGGCAGAGGGTGCCAACTTACCCAGCCCCCAGTTCTCTATTGAGTTTCCCTAGTAAAAAACACTTTCACTTGTGTCACTGTAACTTGTTGCTGGGGGAATTAAGCAGTTCCTGTGTGACTCCCCTGAGAGAGAACCGTTGGAAGTTTATATCTGATTTCCCCCAGATTTTACCCCATGCTCCTTTTCCTTTTCAGACTTTGCTTTGTAGTCTTTTACTGTAATAAATCATAACTGTGAATACATTCTGAGTCCTTTGAGTCTTCCTAGAGAATCACTGAGCCTGGGGAAGTGGTCTTGGGGATCCCTAACACAGTTGTGAATAAATGTGAAATGTTCAAGAAATAGCAAGAAGGTAAGTGTGGCTGGAGTCATGTGAGTGAACGGGACTGCCAGAAGAGGCAGGAGGGGCCGGATCACATAGGGACTTGATAAAGGTAAGAAGTTTGGATTATGAGTACGATACGAAGCTGTGGGAGACTTCTGAGCAGGAAGCAGGATCAATCTGACCACTGTTAGGGAACTGACATTAGAGTAACGAGCAAAAGGAGGGAGGCCAAATAGGAAGCTTTTATTAATACATACAGGAAACATTTCAATTACCCTTGGGTGATTTGGGAACTGCTTCAGTAAGGAGAAATACAAGTTTATCTTTAAGGATGAGTAGAAATTTGATAGACAGGTTTGGGCAAGGGAGTGAGGAAGACATTCTAAGCACTGGCAGAACTTGTACAAAAGGCCAAATTCATGGTCTATTTGAAGAACTGTGAAAGGTTTAGGATTGCTGAAAAAGGCTTCTTGTGGGAGAGATGAAGCTCACTTGCAGGCCAGACACCAAAAGCTCCCTGAATCACACTAAGCAGGGTGTACTTCATTTCCTAGGCAAACGGGGAGGTAATGAAAGGTTGTGAACAGGGGACTTAGAGGTCAAATCTGGGTTTCAGAAAGGTTAATATGGCAGCAGTACGAATGAGAGGCTGACAAAGGGAGCTAGTTTCAAAGTAATTGTCATATATCCCAGTTCTAATGTAGCCGGAACTGCACACACGCAAAGCCATACATATGGAATTTATGTTATATATTATGTATGTGTAAGTACATAAGCCTTTCATGTATTAAGAATGAATTAAAAGCAAATCTAAATCATTGCTGTAAAACTAAAACAAAGGGAAACAAATGAATCTATTAATAAATGTTTATAAAATTGTTGGTATAACCACACAGAAGATTATTCAAATGATTTTAAAACACTGTATTATTATAAATCCCTAATAATATATATACTGAGGATAAAAAATAACCATAAAAGAATCTTAGACTGCATTCTATGGTCCCATGGTTAGTGTTAAGGTTGTCATTGTTATTTTGAAACTATATTTATTAGGATAAAGTAATATAACATTAATGTACTTAGGTACTAAGACTTTCAGCATCAGTGAAAGACAAAAAGACAAAAGGAAAGAAGCAAAAACCCTGATGGAATGGAAAGGTCTAGCAGCAGACCTACAATCTGTTCTCTTCTCTTTCTGGCCCAAGAGAGAACGGTGACTTCTCTCTAAGCACCTGAGAAACATGCTAATGAGAGACCTGTAAACATACTGAAGATATTTACTACTGCAGGAGTCCTTACTTATGAAATGCTTTAGCAGGATGGACTTGGTATGCCTAGATTGCTCATTATACAATAGCAGGATGGACTTGGTCTGTCTAGATTGCTCATTATACAAAAACCTGGGATGTATGTAGGCATGACTCCCTAGAAAATATCACATTAACTGTGTAATTATCAGAGAATAAACTGGACATGTTTCATGACAGCTTCCTTTTGTGGAAGTGACATTTCATATGCCTCACTTAGAGGCCTCATATGTTGAAATGTGGGCCAGAGTGCATCCTAATTGAGGCAAGAAAGGACCTGGGAGCAGCTCAGACAGCCATGGACTTCTCTACACTTTGCCAGTGTCTTGTGATAACTGTATCTATGAAAAGAGTTGCCAAGTTTGACACTGGGTAAGATCTCTGATTCTTGTAAGCCTTGGTGTTATGTCACCTGTAATATTTAATTGGAACTGGAAGAATCAGTATGAATGATACATTTCCTAACTCTGTCAACCAATCAGCCTACAAGTAATGACAACTTGGTAACAGTACATATCCCTGGTGCTTAGATCATATTATCTAATAAAACCAAAAGGAACCTGGGTTCCTTGGAGAAATGGCTGAGATTTATTTCTGGGTCAGGAAATATACCAAATGAGTTCAGAACATCTTGTCTTGACTGAAAAAAAAAAAAAGTTATGAAAGATCACCAAGATCTAGTCAAAAAGACAAAGGAATGATCTTAAAAGATATTCCCAATGGCCAGAACTGGGATGATGTGAGCAACCAAAAAAGAATAAGCATAACAGAATGAAACCTAAATACAGGAATGTGACACATAATGACCTGGCAGTCAACGACACCACATACACAACAGCGGTCCCATTAGATTATAATGGAGCTGAAAGATTCATATCGCCTAGTGATGTCATAGCCATCATAATATCACAGCTCCACATATTACTCATGTTTGTGGTGATGCCGTGTGCTGCCAGTAAAAGTATAGCACATATAATTATGTATAGTACATTAATACCTGATAGTGACAATAAACTATGCTACTGGTTTATGTATTTACTATGCTTTTTACAGTGTATACTCCTACTTATTAAAAAAAAGTTAACTATAAAATAGCCTCAAGCCAGGTCCATCAGGAGGTATTCCAGAAGAAGGCACTGTTATCATAGGAGAGGACAGCTCCATGTGTGTTATTGCCCCTGAAGACCTTCCAGTGGGACAAGACATGGAGGTGGAAGACAGTGATATTGATGATCCTGACCCTGTGTAAGCCTACACTAACATGGGTGTTTGTGTTAGGTAGATAGCAAGGGATTCGGGACAAAAGTGGGTGCTGTTGCCCCCATCTTGGTCCTGCCCACCCTAATTGTGCCCTGAGCTATACCTGGGGAGGAGGGAAACACCCTATGAATCTGCCAATCAACTTAGTGCACCAGCTGCAAAAGAATGCAGAGGACTCTCTAACCCACAGGCCAAGCATCATGGGTACCATAGAGTCCGGAAATGACCTAGAACAACCATCATGCATAGTAATGCAACTCCCCACTGTCCAATCAAAGTGGTTCCAATGGTGACGTCTGAGCCACTAGGGAGGGCCCAATCCAGGCACTAGAAAACAAGAAGCAGATCATAACCAAGTCCCTTTTTGGCACCCTTCCTTTTGCTCTCCCATTGCTGCAACAATGGGTCCAGCCGTCATCTGTGGCGTATATATCATGTTCTATAAACCTATATTTTGCTCTTGCCCTTTAATCCTACCTTTCTCTCCTCAATAAACCTCATTTTCATGCTTGCCTTATTTTGGTGCGTCTGGTCACTCTTTGACCGTGGGTGCGCCAAGAACCAACATTTCAGACTAAAACCTGACATTTGTGTCTTACTTTTTAGCAAAAAAGTTTAAAAAGTAAAAAAAATAAAATGAAATTTTAAAAATAGAAAAAAGCTTATAGAATAAGGATATAAAGAAAATATTTTTGCACAGCTGTTTGTGTTTTAAGCTAAGTGTTATTACAAAAGAGTCAAAAAGTTAAAAAAAATTTGAAAGTTTATAAAGTAAAAGAGTTACTGTAAGCTTAGGTTTATTATTGAAGAAATTTTAAAAAATAAGTTTAGCATAGCCTAAGTGTACAGTGGTTATAAAGCCTACAGTAGTGTACGGTGTAGGCCTAGGCCTTCACAGTCACTCACTACTCACTCACTGACTCACCCAGAGCAACTTTTAGTCCTGCAAGCTCCATTCATGGTATTTACCCCAGACAGGTGTACCATTTTTCATCTTTTATGCTGCATTTTAACTGTACCTTTTCTATGTTTAGATGGATTTAGATACACAAATACCTACCATTGTGTTATAACTGTATCCAGCAAGTAACATGCTATACAGGTTTGTAGCCTAGGAGCAATATGCTACACAATACAGCCTAGGTATGTAGCAGGCTACACCATCTAGTTTTGTGTAAGTATACTCTATGATGTTTGCACAATGATGAAATTGCCTAACAACAAATTTCTCAGAACGTGTTCCTCTTGCTAGGCAAGTATCCCATAGTATCAGTGGGGTATTGCAGGTTAGGTCCAGGATCCACTCTGATATCAAAATCCACAGATGCTCAAGTCCCTTCTATAAAATGGTGTAGTATTTGCATATAACCTATGCACATCCTCTCTCCCATAAGGGTGGCCTTGCTGAAATAACAGGAAAATATTTAATCCCACAATTTTCTAGTAACAGCTAAAGATCAATCCTATGAGCTCTCTCACACTTTCTCTCCCTAGCTAGCTGGCAACTTACAGGCACTCTGTTTTCAAAGCATCTGAAAAGAGCCAAAAAAACAGAAAGGAAATGTAAATCTTTCTCTTTACGTTCACCTGCTCACAGCCTTTAGAATTTGTTTTATAGCCTCTAGGAGTTCCTGAGAAGCTCCCGGGTGGACAT
>CAUYSK010123102.1:0-20772 GCA_963575035.1 Avahi laniger | reverse complement strand
ATCCTGCAGTGCAGCTACAGCAACCAACTCACAGCAGCCAACATGCCCACGAGTGAGAAATATTTTTTTGTCTTGAAAGCCACTGAAATTTTCGAAGTTGTATGTTACTCTTCGTAGCCTAATAAAAGCAAATACATAAAGGCTTTCAAATCTAGATCAAAAAGCTGGTACCTGAAGCAGAAAAATATCAAAAGTAAAAATTCTCATACGTAACCTAATCATCTGTACCCCCATATGCTGAAATAAAAAAAATTAAATTAAATTAAAAAAGTAAAAATTGAGGTTTCCAGACCAAGAGTCTTTATTATAAAAATGTGTAAATATCTTACCAGTGTGCCTGCAAATACATTAGTGATGGAATGTTTCTATGCAGTTTAGAGCTTGGTATATGATAGGTACATATTTGAATTATGGTCATTTGTGTTTGGAAAATAGGTGTAATGAATCTACATGACAATTTCACAATGTAAAATTGCACCAACATGCAGAAAGGAAATGCCGCAATTTATTTGGGGATATAATTTTCAAAGTCCATGGAAATATAGGGGAATTTAATTTAAAAAAATTATAATCCCACAAACCCAATGCTCCATCAGTTTACATGATTTATGTCAGATTTACATCAGCAAAAATAATTTGCTTTTCCTTATAAAGTTTTTCAAAGCGTACCTTTTTAATATTTTTAATTCCTCTAAGTATGATTATCAGATGTTTGCTTAAAAAATTTCTGTTAATTTTATTCTTGCAATGTATTAGAAGGCAAATAGGAATTTCATAGATTTTGAAGGACCATTTGACTACAGATAATACCACCTCTGGGGGAAAGCTAGCTATAGCTTATTATGTCTTTTTTCAGAAATTGTGAGATCGATGTTTAATAACTTCGTCTGGTTGTGGGGACCTGGAGCTAGTTCATATCAACTCAAAAGAGCAAAGTGTGTGCATCTCATCCCAACTTGTCATTAAGTAACTTCACATCGATAGCTTAAAATCAGCCATGATGAGGGTGTTCACATGACAAAAAATTGGAAAGCACTACAAATCGGGGCTTTTTTTCTCCCAAGAGTTGGTGGTTTATCAGCGTACCACCAGGCTTAAGAAATTCACCGTCTTTAACAATTAGGTATTTTAATATTTAACAAATTTTAAAATAGCCCAGTTTGGAAGGCCGCAAAATTAAAACTGGAGCTAGTAGCTTGCCACAAATGTTTAGAAGAGCTGAAGGCACTGGGGAAGGTGGCGGCCTGATGATGCGCCCAGAGCACTTTCAGCTCATACTCTAGGCCCTGGTAAAACGGATGCACCTAGAATAGAAAATGAGACTCTTGATTTTGCAAAAACTGTGTATAGATCAAAAAGCCGAAAACATTTTGAAAGACAGAGACAGAAGAGTCCTCTAACACGGTCTAAATAGTGTTTCTCTTTTCTGTGTAGATGCACATGGCCGGACATACCCTGTGTACAGTGATGATAATATATGTTAGATACACAAATTGTAAGGCTTTTCAGTTTTACAAATATTGCTGATAATAAGGACCAGTTAATTCTTGGTTTAGGTTTTACTGGATGGAATTATTTTTATGACTTTTAAACAAAGTTATCAGGGCTTCGAAATTTTTATTTGGGGTATCTGTCAGCAAAAATATCTCAAGTAAGAACAATGGTGTGGCAGAATTTGTGTTAGCATTAACAGTTCGCTGGCCTTTGTTGTAAACTTAGAAGCAATTTATATTCTACAGAAAGCGTTGCAGAAATATAACTTCCCACTAAAAAAAAAAACAGTTTAACAAAATAAATTAAACACATACTTACTGAAAAGACTGAAATAAATATTGTGTGTGTATGTACTATGCATATAATAGAGTTCAATGTAAAAAGTATCTATTTGAGAATAAATTATTCTTGTGATAAATTATCCCTTTCCCTCATTCTCAGACTTTAGTAAAACAGATGCTAATAGTGAACTGTTGCTATACTTTTAAAAAAACATACTATGTATTAAACATTTTTAAATAGTCACTAATTAGAAGTTAATCTAAAATTTCTACTTATTTCTATTACTGTACAATAGATGATTAAAATAGTTTATGGAGTAGCACAACATATAAATATTAATTAAAGCAACCTGACTGTGAAATCCTACATTCAAATAATAAAAATCATCAGGTGGTGCAGCAGTTCTTTTAGGTGTTGTCAATTATTAACTATGATTCATATTTCACAGAGTTTTAGGATACCAAAAGTAAATGCATATTTTAAAAATCTAATACATGGATAAAAACTGAACTTAGAAATTATGGGTCAAAATAAAAAGTAATCAGGCTCAAAAAATTTTTTTAAATCACATTACCAAAGTATTACTCAACTTCCAAATCTTGTTAAACAATAAAAAATACTTTTTTTAGAAACAAATTACAATGTATAATCTTTAGCAAATTATGTTAAAAGTTACCCTAGTGAATATCTTTTATAATATATATATATATAATGCTGCTTAGTGGCATTTCCCAAACTGTGCTCTGAAAAACTCAAGTTTTCAAGCGATATTGACAGGTATTCCATAGAAGGCAGGGAAACATTACTAACCTTAACTCACCTCGCCTTCACAGTGTCCATTAGCATTCTAAGGGCCCTGAAGTTGAGCAGTAAAGAAATCTGCCTATCCCTGACGAGCACACATGTGCATAGAGGGAAGTAAAACTCAATGGAAATCAAGCAGGGGGGAGGAGAGAGGAGGGAATGGGCAAAAACCTACCTAATGGACACAATGAACACTATCTGGATGACGGACACACTTTTAACCCTGACTCAAGCATTACAAAAGCAATCCATGTAAACAAAAATATTAGTACCCCCTTAATGCTTTAAAATAAACTTATTTTTTATTAAAAAAAAAGAAACCTGTCTAACTTTGTTTAACCCACTGTACCCATGATTATTTTACCTCAGAATTTTTTCTAGACACATAACCATTTTAAAAATTGCTTTGTGGTCCTTTATTTGCATTTTCTATAAATAGCATCCCTACCCCAATCGGTGCCTAGCATAAAGCTATCAATACATTGTTGTATATATGTGTGTGTGTATATATATATGTGTGTATATATATGTATACATATACAGCTGTCTGGGCTGCATTGGTTCCATGATGGAACTCATATTCGAAAATAACACGAATTTTTGACTTATCTGTGGTTTCATAAAAATAGCTCTGAAAAAAGTTTGAAAGATAATCACAAACCAAAACATGCATTTGAAAGAATGAGGATGTATCTTCACAATAAAAATAAAACAAAGTGTCAAAGTGAAATGTCAGCGATATCAACTGTCAAACTTGGTACTTAAGGAAATCAGTTATTAAGTATGAAATGTCTGATTTCATATCAGACAAAGATGAAGTGCCAAAACACAGTCCAAAACTGAACACTCATCAAAAAAAGCTAATGGTGTCTGTTTGGTGGTCCAGTGCTGGTATTATCCACTACAGCTCCATGAAACCTGATCAATCCATTACAGAGAATGTCTACTGCAACCAACTGGATGAAATGATGAGGATGCTTGTGATTAAGCCGCCGAGACTGGTCCATAGAGACACGCCGATCCTCTTCCAAGGCAATGCTTGACCACATGTTGCACAAACAACACTGCTCAAACTACAGAGGCTGGATTTGCAAACTGTCATCCATCATATTCACCAGTATTCACCAGACCTTGCACCAACAGGTTACCATTCCTTCCAGGCTTTGGACCACTTCTTGCAAAAAAACATTCAATTCTCAACAAGCTGTGGAAAATGCCTTTCATGATTTCATTGCCACTCACTCTCCAGGCTTCTTGGCTGCTGGCATAAACAAGCTACTGTTGAGATGGCAAAACTGTGTTGAGAGTTCTGTACTGCTTTACTGCTTCTTGTTTGAGATATAATAAACCACTTTTGATTTGAAATTGGACATTTCATATTTAATGACCTGCACGCGCACGCATACGTACACACACACACACACACACACACACACACACACTAAACAGACGGATGACTGTCTTACCTCATGTCATTCATTCCATCCTAGCTTACCACAAGTAGTTTGGGCTTGACTAAGAACTGAGGAACAACTTAAGAACTACAGTAATGAAGGCATTAATTTCTACAAAAAGCAAATACATGATACTTCATAAGTAAAAGGAGGAAAACTCTGTATTAATCTTTGATGTGTTTTAAGTAACAGATCAAACAAACTTTTAAGTAGATAAATCTTACTTTGGGGGAATTATTGAGAAGGTAGAAAGAAGTATAATAAATAATGGTGTGAACTCAGTTTACAGATTAATTGCAGACTCATGTAATTTTAGGGTTTAAAATGCACCCAAGCTGGTATCATTTCATAGTGTGTGAATGGACTGTTAGTGTTCTGCAGGTAGATCTTGCAGGCTTATCCCCGTCTAATTGCATAGGGGCTGTGACACAAATCTATTTACTCAAAACTTCCATTATATTCATCAGTGTCCTGAAATGATCAATTTTGAAAGTGAGCTGAGGTACTCAAGCTTATCTTATTATTATAAAGTACAGAATAATACAAACAACACAAAGCATTACACACTGAACAGTATTTTTATGTAAATAAAATTTCAAACATCTTAGTTGTCTGTACACATCTTCATTTGTAACAAACACTTGTTATATCTTTGATGTATTCTAGTCAACTTACCTGATCATATGACTGTTTTGCTTTTAAATTTTTCCTTAAAATTTTTATAACTAAGACTTCACTAATTTGTATTACTTTACCAAATACATAAAAATCTCTCTCAAAATGTCAATTTCCACAAAACTACCTTTTCCCATTGAAAATGTAGTCAAATACACCATTAACAATATTCATATGCACAAAAATTTAAGCCAAAAATTTAGACTTAGAGGCAAAAATCTTGAGCACACTTTCTGCTGTGCCAAAGAAAAAATCTTGGACTCCATCCATATTTATAAAAAATATATAATAAATCATGATCTCTGATTAAAGCAAATGATTCAACAGAATGTTAGCTATTGCCAACAACTATTCTAACAGCTATGGTTTTATACTTGAAGCCTAGGTTTCTAGCAGTATATTGTCAATAAGCAAATGAGGTGATGTTTGGCAGTTAAGGGTCAGTGACAAGATTTTCAATGTAGTTAAAAAGTTTCTCTGAAATGGCTCACGCATCACCACCTGAGCTCTGCACAACAGCCTCCCTATGACACCACGCCCCTATCCCCAGTCCATGGAAAAACTGTCTTCCAGGAAAAAGGTCCCTGGTGCCCAAACGGTTGAGGACTGTTTTACAGAGGTCACAAATTTGTTACACAAGCCAAACCCAGCCTGCTCCTTAAGAGTGGTTTTTACATTTCCTAATAGGGGAAAAAATATTATTTTGTGACACATGAAAATTGTGTGAAATTCAACTTTCAGTGTCCATAAATAAAATTTTATTGTCTATGATTGCTGTCACATTATAATGACAGAGGTGAGTGGTTGCAAGAGACCTATGTATTGCCCTCATCATTTTGCACTCCCACTTGGCATGCCACAAATTGCAGTGATGCAGTCATGACTACCAGCATTTTGAGTGCCACACGTTGCCATACCATAGTATTTTAATTTTTTATTACTACTGCATACCCATAATTTCAAAAGAAAAAAAGAGAGAAAGGCAAACTTCAAGTGACATTTTTAAGGCACAGTAGAATATGGATTTTTTAAAAATATCAAATTAGATGTCAAAGTATGGTGTTTGGTATGCAATGACACAATAGCTGTTCTAGAAGAATGTTACATATGTTGGACCAAACACTCAATATTCTCAATTCATACACATACAGTGGTCAGAAAAATTAAAAAATTTAATACAAGATATCACTAAAGAATTTACAAAAACAAAAAAATAAAAATAAGGCTGCAAATAAGTGACTCAATTGTTAGCCAAGCAAGGAAAACCTTTTACTAATGGTGAATTAAAGAAATTGTAGTTTATGAAGTGTCCAGAGTAAACTTGCTTAAGACTATTAAATCAGCCTTTTGGTAAGAACAGTTAGTTGCTCAAAGAATTGAGAACACTGGGAACAACATCAATAGTTAATTAAAAAACATGGTAAATGACTCTGAGTGGCTTCCCTTGGCTTTTGATGAGTCAATAGATTGTTACTGATATTGCCTAGTTATTATTTATTTATTTGATGAGCCAATGCCAAGGTTCAAGTCACCAGGGTTAGTGTCTCTGAATTGCCTGTGTGGAAAAATTGTAGGCGAGAATATTTTCTAAGAAGAAAACATGAATTCCATATAAACTGAAGTAGAATCTGCTAAGATGTGTTACAACTGGTGGTGGTAAAAATGTGCAGAGCCAAAAAAAAGATTTAGTTGGTTAAATTTACAAAGCTTATGAAAAGATAAGGGTAAGTTTAAAAACTGTGGTTATTTACTATATTATCCATCAGTAGGTATTTTGTGGAATATATTTGACTCGATCTTGTGTCACTGAACTAGTTGTATCAATGGGGAACTTCATTTGCTCTCACAGATTTAACCATCAACAGTTCCATTATCTCTTGTCTGATATAGAAGGTGAATATTCTGATTTTCCTTATCACATAACAGTTCATTGGCACAGCAGTGTTAGCTCTATTGTGAGTTTTTGAGTTCAAGGCTGATATTGGAATTTTTCTGAATAAGAAGAAATACCCTCAACCACTATTATGGAAAGTGAATGGCTTTGGAATCTAGCTTTTGCTGCAGACTTGATAATGTTTTGTAATGAATTCAACAAAAAATTAAAAGGCAAGAGAAGTGTTTATATGTCAAACATACTTAAGTCATTTGATGACAATTAACATTGTTTGAATCACAAGTAATAATAAACTGCTATATATACTTTCTATGTTATCAAAAAGTAAGACAAAGAAGCAGGCTCTCCATTCTCACACAAATTTGTAACTCATGCTACAGTTTCAGCAGTATTTGGATTTTGATACAAGTGCAAAGGAAATTTACATTTTCAAAATTCATTTAACTGTGCAATTGAGGGACTTTCACCTAACGTTCAATCTGAAGTGATTAATCTGCAAAGAATATGCTAAAAAGAAAATATCAAGAAAAGAAATAAACTAATAGAATCTTATCAATGTCTTCCAAGTGATGAACATGATGACTGAAAATCATAATCTTATGGATTAGTATGTTTGGCAATACCTATCTGTAAGAAAAGGCATTTTCAAAGTTGAAATACGTAAAATCTTATTATAGATCAGCATTAACAGATGAATAGTTATAATCAACTTTGATGATAGGAAACACTAACTTTGAACCCCAATTAAGTAAAATGTTGTCCTCCTCCAAAGTATTTAATTCTTCTCATTAGTAAAACCATATTACAAAAAAGTTCTGTTATCATTTTGAATTTTGTCAATAAAATTTTTGTACAAATTTGTTCTTTCTCTAGTTATTTAAGTACCTACATAATAATCTCAGTTTTGCCTCTTAGCTCATGAAGCTTAAAACATCCAGCTCTTTACAGAAAAAGTCTCCTGACTTCTGCTCTAGAACCAGAAGCCACTCTGGACACTTAAAAGCATAGGTTGAATGCACTGCCTCTAAAGCTAGGTGGCCTGGGTTTGTATGATGGCTCTGCCACTGACAGCTATATACTCAATCTTCGGTTGCCTCAATTTCCTTATCAGTAAATGGGGGTAAGTAATGGCATGTATTTTACGGAGTTGTTGTGAAATAGTGCCTGGCATAAAGTAAACACCATCCTAATGTTAGCTGTTAGGTTAAGATAAAAGTATGAATTCATACACTTTGTAGTCAAATGATGCATCACCCCTGCCAAAGGTCCACTGAATAAAACACTTAAAATGTCTATGTACATTGGTGGGTGAAAAGAAAATCCTAGTGCATGAAGATAACAACAGAGGGCAACAAAATCCTTTCCCAATCACCCCTTACTTCTTCCATCAAATAGAAGACTGGGTAGGGCATACTATGCATATGACCAGGACAGCAATTCTCATACACATTTTTTTTTAATGTAGAAGAGATTGTATTAATCCCTTAACATTTTACATATAATATTACATTATTTACATTCTATAAAAGAATAAACACAGCACCACTAGTTATAATTTATAACATTTATACTTTAAAAATTTGACATAATGACTTAACAATATACTGTGTTCTGATTCATTCAATAAATATGCCTACTACTTGCCTTATGTATAAATTTACTAGCTTAAGAACTTTGGGGGAAAAAGTGCTTTCATATATGTACTATTGAGAATACCCTCAAAAATTGTCCAGAAATATATATTAACTATGATAATTTTTAAGCAAAATGTGCTTTTTCTTAAATAAATAAATCTTACAACATAAGCAATGTTAGAGTAGTGCTATCCAATAAAACTTTCTGCAATGACGGAAATGTTCGACATCTATATTGTCAACATGATTACCAACAGCCTCATGTGACTACTGAACACTTGAAATGTGGCTAGTCCAACTGAAAAAGTAATTTTTTTCTTAAATTTAATTAAAATTAAATAAAATAGCCACATATGGCTAGTGGTTACTGTGATGGACAGCACAGTTCTACAAGATCACTCCAGGGCATTTGGATATTGGAATACAAATTTTGTCTTGAATCAAAAAATGAAATTTGTTACACTACACAGTTAATATTAGTTTTCTATTCAAAAGAGCCCTGCCTTTTCATGACACAAAATATTTTTTCTACTTCCTTAGTAGCAGAACCAAGTCAATTCATTATTTAACAAAACAATGTTTATTATCTTTTGCCCCCCTCACTACCCGCAGGCTGTAGTTGATTTCTAATATTTAAGGTGCTAGAGCACAGGACAAAATATAAATAAAATCCACACATAATTCAGAAGTCTTAAACTTTTCCCTCTGGCAAATTTTTAAAAAGGCATCTACTTAACATTTGGAAAGCTATTTCATTTAGTAGTTTACCTCTTGCTCTTGATTATGTCCATATTTTTATATTGGTATTACCCAGTAGTGAAACAGATAAATATATTAGAAGAAAAGTGGAAAAACTACAATTCCTTTTTTTTTTTTTTTTAAGAGATGAGGTCTCTCTATGTTGCCTAGGCTAGCGTGCAGTGGCTGGTCACAGGCACAGTCATTGCACACGACAACAGCATCCAACCCCTGGTCTCAAGCGATCCTCCTGCCTCGGCCTTCCTAGGAACTGGGACTGCAGGCACATGCCACCACCTGGCTAGAAAAACTACAAATTTTCCAGTTGAACAGTTTAAGTACCGGCTTGAAAAAATAAACTTAACAGATGGAAAAACAAGTCTCTTTCTCGAACTAGCTCTGCCAATTTTGTTCATACCAAACAAAATACTTCCCAGGTCATAGGCTTAATAAGGCATCCTTACATGGAGGTGTGAAAAATTAACTTTATTTTTTGCATAAACATCATGATACTATATTGGTCAAAGTATTCCTTTAAAAATAAGTTAACATGTTTCCATGTTATTTTTTTATTAATGTAATTATTGATTAAAGTATATTACTGATTAAGATAAGGTAAAAATAATTTCATCCACTCACATATTCTTGAAGAAAAGTGCTTGCAATATTTTGTGAAAACATTTGTGTACATTTTTACTTGATTTAATGGACAATTTCATATTTTTAAATCTACAAATGTCTCAATTCTTACCATTATAAAAACTAAACAAAAAACAAAACCAATCCCAAAATAAAATCCTATGAAAGCATATCAATTTACTATAGAATACATATCAAGTCACTGAGTAAAGCTTTTTTTTATAAACACTTTTGGAAAGCTTGCATTTAGTTCTAGCACAGCTCTGCTATCAATCTGTGAACAGAAGGACACATCAAGTAAGGAAAGATCTTTACAAGATTCCAGGAGTTTTCTTAATGATGCCGGACTTACCATTCTTGTTCCTGTTTAAAAAAACAAAACCAAACAAAACACCTTAAGTATAACATTTGATCTTTTAAAAATTAAAAGCATTTTTTTTAAAACGAAAGACTGCATATTGAAATGGTCTTCCTAAGAAAATAAAAACTGAATTTCCCCACCAGTTTGGCATCTAGGACCTGAATCTTGTAAATACTCTACCTCTTCTTTCCTACCTGCTACCCCTTTAAATCAGCTCCTCCGGACTTTCCTATTTCTGTCACCCCAGTTACCAGTGATTTTCACAACACATTTGATGTGAAATGTGCAAGTGTGATGTGAGTTCACAAAGTACCAATTGTGTGGGCAACGATAACCGTGGCACTGCAAGCATCCCTGGCTGAAGTAAGAAGTAACAAAATCATATTTTATGGTAAGGACAGAAGAAATCCCAGAGATGGAAAGGATTCTCAATGATCTGCCGGGGAAAAGACTATTCCTAAAAACTAGAATTATCAGGGATGAAAATTTCACAATATTCCTTAATCAAGAATTTAAATTTTAAAGAGGCTTTTTGGAAGATATTTAACTTGAATTCATTACACAAACAGCAAATAGATTCATTTCTTATTTTCTGTCCTTAATAAAAATGGAGAAACAGCTCATGGAAATTCTCACTCTTCTAACTAGACTGAAAATTAATGGTTATTTAAAGCTTTTGATAGGTTCAACTATAATATTCTGTTATTATCCTCACTATGTTAGTTAAGTACAAATGTAATTATTCCCCACATTAATTGACCTATCTTGTACTTCCTATCAAACCAAGCAGCCTTAGGACAAAATATTTATTTTATCCAAGAATTTTTTTGCCTTACGAAGAGTCCGAAATTAGCTTTTATGTCAATTTATGTATTGTGTCCTTACCTAATATGTCCAGTTGCTGCAATCTGGTACAATTAGATGCCAGTTCTTCAATGTCTGTGTCACACACAGACCTGTTAGCTGTAAGAAAGAGTTTTTGCAAGTTGGGGAGCTGGCGTGCCAGTCTGGCGAAGCACCCGGTGCTACTCTGCAGAGTGGGGCACCAGCCAAGGTCAAGTTCCTCCAGAAGTGGACAACCAGAAGCCAGTTCTGCTATTCCATTCTCAGTAATATTCTTACATCTCCACAGATCTAGTGTCCGGAGTTTTTTACACTTGGCTCCTATCATGCTAGCTATCACGTCATAGTCTTCGATCTGGAAATCAAACAATTTCAATCTTTTACATGTTACACTCAGAAATGCAAACTGTTTGGAGTAAGTAAGTTGTTTGCTTCCATGTAAACATACTCACACTCTTATTAATACAGATCTGCCCACTCATCTCACAAATCTGCCACTGTTTCATAAAACAGCAAGAGTAATTGCTTACTCAAAAATCCATTTAACAGAACTCTAGACAGAAGATACCAATGAATTAAATTCCAAAGCGGTCTGAAGTCCTCAAGTCTCTCATGAGGAATTTGAAGATTATCAATCTTGCTGCTGCTGCTCACTGACAGAGCCTAATTTCTTCTATTTTATATATGATTAATATACTTTGGTAGGCATGTAAGATCTCCCTGATAGAAGTGTATACCTGTTTCTAAAACACTATGTGGAAATGCTGATAGTACTAATAAAGATACTAGTTGTGGAATAAATGTGGCATTTGCAGACTGAACATACAACATGAGGATAATTTAGATTATAACATGTTAATTACTGTCAGTTATTGCAGGTGCTCAATACTTATCTCATGATTACAGGATAAGCCTCTATTAATCAAGGATTAAACATTTCAGTTCTTGGGCTTTATATGCTTTAATAATGTTTCTTTAAATGAGTTCTTTTAAGAGGTTCATTTGATTTTGTTATAATCAGATATCAAAATTATCACCAGAAATCAGAAGGAAACAAAATAGTAAACATTTACAATGATTATTTCCTTTTATTCATTTGTTTATTCATATTTCTAACAAATATTTATGTACCTACTATGTGCCAGCACCGCTCCAAATGCTAGGAACAGCAATAAACCAAAAAGCAGAGATGTTGCCCACATTTCTGAGAAAGACAGACTAATAAGTAAGCAAAATAAATTCAGAGAGTAATAAATGGTGCAAAAATAGTAAAACAGGGTGATGTGAGAGTGATCACAGTGTCAGGGGTTGAGGGAGGGGATGGCAGTTGTTGGGATCTCCAGGAGCAAGCTTGGCACACACAGGGAACAGAAATGAGATCCACATGGCCCAAGGGTGGTCAGGGAGAGGACAGGCAATGAAGGCAGGGTGTTGCGCAAGGGCCAGGCCACTTAGGCCATGAGAAAGTTGGATTTTCATTTCAAGTACTAAGGAAGTCAATGGAGGGTTTTAAGCAAAGGAGTGGCATAATATCATTTACATGAAAACAAAAACACCTCTGGCTTCTGCCTGGAAGATGGCCTAGGGTAGGTAAGAATGGAACAGGAAGCCCACTGAAGAGGCCTGCAATAGCTTAGAAAAGAGATGGTAGGCTTGAATTAGGCAGTAGAGGGTAGAGAAATCTGACAGATTTGGGGCTATATTTTTGAATCTAAACCAAAGGCTGCTCAGATATAGTGGTGATAATTTCTAAGGTTCGGGTCTTCTGTGTCTGGTAGAATCAAGCAGAAGTCCATGAGAAACAGGTTTAGGAAAACATAACCAACCCCTTAAGTGAGTTTACTTGAACAACACAAAACTACAGGTTTGAGAATTAGAGCTGCCAATTAGCTTCCTTAGCAAACAAAACAAAACAAAACAAAACAAAAAATCATTCTGAAACCCATTACTCTTGAGTGTGGTGAATTTGTACCAGGGCAATTTCAGTGTCTTATGAACTAACTCTCCACCAGCATAGCATACAGTGCAAAATTCCGTCAGAAGTTTTTTTGTTGTGAAATTGTCACAGTACAATTACACACACCAGGCACAAAGAAATTCAGGGCTGGGAAAATAAGAAGAAAATCAAGTATTATTTATTGGACTGAAAGCAACTTATCCCCCCTCTTACTAATTACAACCCCTTCAGAATTACAGAAATTATATAGAACTTCTTATACTAAAAGATTAGACACATCTAATTTCTCAGTCATTATGTAATTTAAAAAAATGACAGATGTCACAGAGGAACTATTAACAGGTGACATGACTAGGATTGCGCAATTGGTAGGAAACTTAAGAAAAGCTATGTCTTAAGATTCTTTAATTTAGCCAATTTTAAATTACCTCAAGCAGCACTATATAACACAAATCACATATGGAATTTTAACTCTCAGTCACTTTAAAAAAAATAAAAAGAAACAATGTTATTTTTAATAAAATATTTTGTTTATGTGTAACACTATCATTTCAACATGTTATGAATAAAATCAATATTGAGATGTGTTAGTTTTTTGATGCTAAGCCTTCAAAATCTGGTATATATGTGACATTTATATCATATCTCAGTTTGGACCCGCTACATTTCAAGTGTTCAATAGCCACATGTGGCTATTACCTACCAGATTGGACAGCACAGACTTAGAGTGAATTACCAAATTAGGGTACTTAGGGTATTAGATACATGCTTTACTTCTCTTTCTTTTAGCTTACCAATGGGTCATTTAATTATTTTTCCCTCTTCCTAGGACTAACTAGGTAGAAAAGAAATACAAAACTCAATTAATTAAAGTTATTAACTTTTATTCTGAATTTTACTTGAGCACATGGCTGCCCACAATAAAAACTATGTTTCCCAACTTTCCATGCTATAAAGTATGTCATATGTTTAAGTTCTGGATAATAGGAAGTAAGGCTAAAAATGTACCTTTTAGAAAGTATCCTTAAGGGAAAATGGCATTCCTTTTTCCTTTCCCTACTCTGCTTGACATGGGGATGTGATGGCTGTTGCCCCATTTTCAATCATGAAGTAAAATGTATGTCCATAGGGACTGCAGAGCAGTAAGCTAGGTATTACCATCTCTCAGGTGTCTGAGGAGTAGATCCGCCCTATCAGCCTGGACTTCTCACCTTAATACTTTACTTACATCAAAGAGAAATAAACTATATTGTTTAAAGCATAGTCATTTGGAGTTTTTCTCTCACTGGTGGTTGAATATAATTCTAACACACTGACCTACGAACTTGATGAATCCTTTGGTAGAAGAGTGGGCTGGAACAAATGCTTAAAGCAAGTTTCCGATTACTTTGGGTTTCATTATCTATTCTTTCACTGCTTTCCATTACCATGGATAATATAATTTTAAGTCAAAGGTATGACTATTCAAAAAAATTTTTTTAATTCTCTTTCCCAATCAAAAGGAAAATAAAAATTTCCAGAAAGTCCTTCAAAAATGTTTACAGCACTGAGTAGAATATCTAGGTTTGTTATGGGTAAGATACTACTTCTCAGAAGTTCTTGTCATTACAGATCTGTCAAAGTGGTACTCGTGGCACAAAGATTAGTTTCAGAAAAAAAGGGGCTCAACTAATTTAGTGTCTACATTATATTCAATACAGAAAAAGGTATGCCATGAGAGGACACTCAGAGAAGACATATAACAGATCATAATCACCATGCAAAGTCAACACAGTGCACTATTTATGTGGAAAACAGCTTCGTAAGTACCACAAATTTTAAAACTGCTATTATATTGACAGTAAAAAATATAATGTAATATGGAAAAATGGGTTTAGCAGTCAGGTAAGGCTGGAAAATACTGGTTTAAGCAAAGGTAAACCATTTCTTTGTTGTACCACATGCCATTGTACAACTCCAAGAGGAGGATATATAATAGGATTCCTGATTTTGATTAGGAATCTCCATTCCACCCCAATACATACATTTTTTTAGTTGAATATCCTCCAGAATTAATTTTCCATGGCTTAACTTTGGAAAGACTAACTTAAATATAATTCCAAATATAAACATATATAATTACAACTCTAATGTGTCTGTGATCAGAGGCTTGCTTTTCTAGGGAATGTTGCTCCAGTTTAAAGGGAATATATTACAAGTAGAATAAGGTATGTCTAGCCAAAGTTAAACAGGGTCTTTATCAATCTAAAGAGGACAGGCTAGCAATGAAGAAAGGCAGTAGTGGCAGCTTTGTTGCATAGAAACTGCCATCAAATGTCACTGGGCCCATCAGATAGAGCCACTAGAGACACACAGAAGCCAATGAAATGGCTTACTACAGTAAGAATTTGACCCTAAGTAAAGATAATCTAGTGGGCTCCCAAGATTATTTTCAGAGATTGGGATGGCCTGAGCCTGTAGTTGAGGTTTATTAAGACTTAACCACAAGGATTAAAGATCATGGGGACATGGAGATAAGTAAGTCATTATAAGAGGTCTATCTAGTCTACATTGACAAATCTTGGGGCATTTCTAAAGCCACTGTTGAGCTCTTAAGGATGTTCAAATGGTATCTATTTTAGGTCAGGGACCATGCAAGTTGATTCTAAGCCTAGGATACCAGAGGAACATCTGTAAAATCTTGAAACCATCCTGTTTATTCAGGTCTTCCTACTAACTGGATACAAAATTGGAATGGTTTGGGGATCTCCTAAACCTGCCTTGGTTTGGCAGGGGAAGAAGTGAAGAGGAATGGTTGCTCCATAGTCAGTTATACTGGAAGATTCAATTCCAAGTGAGTATGTGTGTACGCATGTGTACACGCACACACACAGAGAGGCATGAACGTGCACACTCCCTCCCCATAAGAATTCTACTGTCCTTTATGTTTCAGTATTATTTATAAGCTATGTAATTATGTGGTTTAGATAAAAAATATTTAATTCTTTCCATGAGCTCTTTGAAGGGCACATAAAATCATAATTTTAATTCTGGAAGGACTTTAGAGCTTATCTAGTCTAACAGTTCTGAGGCTTTTGGATTTTGCAGACCAACAAAATTTCCTCAAAATTGAATTCCAACATAGGGTGTCGATCTTTCTATTTTGCCCAGTAAGGATAGCAAAACAAATACAAAAATAAACAAACAAATAAACCTATCTACTGTCATTAACATTTCCAGGAAATAGTCTCAGAATTTAAAAACTAAAATTAGCTTTGTGAAAAATTTACTAAATTATTGGCATTTGGGTATGACTGGCATTTTGTAAAGTAAACCTCGCAAGGTAAATAGCCTGTCTGACACAACCTCTGGCTTGGTACAGAACTGAACTCTTTCTACCACACTATACTTCTTTCCTTGCTCTCGTGGATAAATAATGCCAGTGTTTCAAAGACATACTCTCCAATTTAAGAAAAATGTTTGAAAGTGGAGAACCAAGTAGTTAACCATAAATCTGAAAAACTGTGGGTGAGTATGGGGTACGCTGGGTGGGTCAGAAGAAAATTCACCCACGGGAAGAAAAACAGAACAAGTGATTGAGCCGTATAAAGAATTTTCAAATACTTACCATTACACAACTGCCCAAACTTAGGTGCTGAAGCTGTGAACAGAAGTTCAAAATGCTGAGCAGTGCCGTTTGCTGCCATCAGGGACCACATCAGAGGCAAATATGGAAAGTGAATGAAAGTGAAACAAAGAGAAGAGGTCAATTAGACATTAAAGGCTGTCACTGCTTTTCCTGAAATATAGCTCAAAACCTAGGTTACAGATTCCACAAATGCCATTTAATGAGTCCCCAGAGGCTTTGCCATTGATTGGCTTGGAGTCAAGGTAATCATTACCGGTCTCCATGTAAGTCGTCACTTTGTATATGGTTTTGCATGCCCTAAAGATACCTATATTCCCTATGACCTTTCAGTTCATTTCCCAAAGGCAGGCAATTTGAAAGTCTGGTTAAGACCGAACAAGACAAGCTAAACCATCCCTTCCTCCAAAAAAAAAAAAAAAAAAAAAAAAACCAAAAGCAAAAAACCCACAGGGGGCTGGTGACACTCTAGAAGAACAGCAGCAGCTCTGACATTCACTGATCAGCTGCAGCCTGATGGAACTGCCAATAGAGTCACCCCAAATCAGGACTGAGCTGTGACTTTAATGTCAAAGGATTCTCTTTGCTGACAAGGATACCAACAACCATTGAGCACCTGTCAGTAGCAACATGCTGACTGAAACACGCATAACACACACTTTCTAGTCATGTTCCTGCCATTTAAGCTCTTCTCTCCTGTGCAATAAAAACGGTCTCACCACTAAAGAAACCCAAAGGTATGCTACACTGCTATATAACCTTGGCATCTAAAATATCTTTTAAAAGTCCTAATCTCATTTCATGACATGCCTGTCACGAAGAATTGTAAAAATCAAAATAGTGAAAAATATTCAAATTTCTAGTTTTTCTTCTATAAATTAAACAAACTATTCAAACTTATATGGCAAAATTTCTTTCTAAACATTTTAACCAGATCACATCTAAAAATATCAAGGTATTATAAAACCTCTGTTAAATCTGTTCCAAGTGCTCAAAAAGTAAAAAATACCAGTTGAGGGAAAGGGGAAGAATGTGTCAATGACAATGCAAAACATCTGGTCAAATCCCAGATAAGATTCTCATTGAGGAAGTAGTAAAGTATTTCACATAAAATAGGACTACATAGAGCAACATAAAATGGTAATAGTTATAACAGGCCCAAGAGGGATTTGGACTTAAGTTTAATTATTTCACTGTTGAGCATTTCTTTAAATTTAAGCAAAATAAAAAAGCTTATATTGATTTGATACTTAAGTTTCAACGTAACTTATATCATTTATAAGACAAGTCCATGTAGCTCTCAGAATGTTAACGTTAGAAAGGGTATTTGAAGATAAATTAATTTTGAGGTTCTCCATAATACTTAGCCAATTTAATTTACTAACAAACAGGGACATGACATTAGGTTTGTTTTTACTAAAGGTCCACATCTTTATAAAATGGTTGTTTTGTAAGATTTTCATATGAGCAGATCCAGAACATACTAGAGAGAATTTTTAGAAAGGATCTCACATATCCTTGTTAAGAAATTTTAAGTTAAAAAATGTACACATATATACACAAACATACATACTATACATACATGCATATGATTCATGGAACTTGTCTGGTAATTTATTTTTAAATTTACTATGAAGAATATCAAATATACAAACAAGTATAGGGTCCAACATAACATCCATGTAGACTAGACTCAGATTTTATCAACTCTTAACATTTTGCCTCTTTGCTTCTCTCTCTCTCCATTTTTGTATCCCTCTGTCCATTCACATACTTTCTCAGAGGTAACCTTTATTATCACTTGGTGTTTAAAAGAATGTCTGAAAATTATATAATTTCAAAAAAGAAAATTACATAATTTTACTATACATTATATATCTATAAGTAGTGTATAATGTCCTACATGGTTTTTACACAAACAGTGTCACAATCCACGTGTACTTCTGCATCTTCCTTTTCAGTATCTGTGAGGAATTTGTCCATGTTGATACATACAGTTCTCATTCACTGATTTTTAATGGTTATATAATATTCCATTATGTAAACATACTATAACCATTCCATTATGTAAACATGCTGTAACCATACACTCTTATTTGATGGATATTTACTTGTCTACAATTTTCATCATAACAAACAGTGTTAGAATAAACATTATTAAACATGCTTCCTTGTGTATTTATATGAGAGTATGTCTCTAGAGCATATACCAGACAAAGAATGTCCAGGTGTTTGGGTATGCTTTGACTCCGTTAGATTTTGCAAATAGCTCTTCTGAGTGCTTAAATCAATTTATTTTCCCACCAGTAATATAAGAGTGCTAGGTCTCCACATCTTTGCCAACATATAGACTTTTCATCCTTTTTAGCATCTGCCTATCTGATGAGTACAGGATGCATAATTTGCGTTAGTATGATTGCTAGGGAGGTGGGGGATCTTATGTTTATTGGCTACTCCTACTTCCTCTTCTGTAAACTGCTTGATAATACCCTTTGCTGATTTTTCTTTCCATCAGGTTGTTTCTTCTTTCTTGATTTGTAGGAATTCTTTATTTATGCCGGATACCAATCTTTTTCAGTTACACTTATTACAAATATCTCTTCTAAATCTGAGACTTGTCTTTTCAATTTGTTTATTGGATCTTATGAGATATGAACATTTTAATAAAGTCATATTAATCTTTTTCCCCCTTATGTTTATATTCTGTTGTCTTTTCTAAAAAGTCCTTCTTTACCCAAGGAAGAATATTCTTCTTTTTTTCTCAAATGACAGCTTTAAAGTCTTTCTTTTTTACATTTAGGTTTTTAACCCAACTAGACTTGATTTTTACATATTAATATAGGTAGGATATCAAATTTCATTTTTTGTCCAATTGTTCAAGTTCAATTTATTGAAGACTCTACCTTATTTACTGATTTGTGATGCTTTCAGTCACATACCAAGTTTCCATATATGTGTGAGTCTATTTCTGGGTCGTTTTGTTTCACTGGTCTATTTGCCTTTCACTGCACCAATATTTTAGTTTTTAATTATTATAGTTTATAAGTCTTAAAATCTAGCAGTGCAAAAACGCTCTCTTCATTCTTCAAAGCCTATTTTATGCTGTTAGCATTTTATCCTTTTTTTTAATTTCAGAGTACTAGGGGGGTACAAATGTTTTGGTCACATGGATTACTTTTGTACTGCTTGAGTCAAGGTTAAAAGTGTGCCCATCAACCATATAATGTACACTGTACCCATTAGTTATGATCTCACCCATTCCCTCCTCCCCCCTCTAATCTGTTTGATTTCTGCTGAGTTTTACTTCCATCTGTGCACATAAGAGCTAGTCGGTTAGTTCCAATTTAATAGTGAGTACGTGTAGTGTTTGTTTTTTCATTCCTGTGGAATGGAAAATGGATAATGGTCCCCAGTTCCATCCAGATTGTTGCAAAAGGTATTGATTCATTTTTTATGGCTGAGTAGTACTCCATGGTATACATATACCACATTTTATTAATATACTCATGAATTAATGGGCACTTGGGTTGATTCCAAATTTTTGTAATTGTGAATTGTGCTGCAATAAACATTCGAGTGCAAGTGTCATTTTGAATAAATGACTTTTTTTCCTTTGGGTAAATACCCAGTAGTGATATTGCTGTATCAAATGGTAGGTCTACTTTTGCTTCTTTGAGGAATCTCCATACTATTTTCCATAGAGATTGTATTAGTTTGCAGTTCCACCAACAGTGTATAAGTGTTCCTTTCTCTCTGCATCCATGCCAGCATCTATTGTTTTGGGACTTTTTGATAAAAGCCATTCTTACTGGAGTTAGATAATATCTCGTTGTGGTTCTGATTTACATTTCCCTGATGATTAGTGACTTTTAGCATTTTTTCATGTTTATTGGCCATTAGTCTATCTTCTCTTGAAAAGCTTCTGTTCATGTCTTTTGCCCACTTTTTAATGGGGTTTGATTTTTTCTTGTTGATTTCCTTGAGTTCTTTCTAGATTCTGGTTATTAGCCCTTTAATGAATGTACAGCATGTGCATATTTTCTCCTATTCTGTAGGTTTTCTATTTGCTCTGTTGATTGTGTCCTTGGCTTTGCAGAGGAATTTAATCAAGTCCCATTTACTAATTTTTGTTGTTTCTATGATTGCCTTTGGGGACTTCTTCATAAATTCTTTGGCTACGCCAGTATCTAGAAGAGATTTTCCAACATTTTCTTCTAGAATTCTCATGGTATCATGTCTTAGGTTTAAGTCTGTTATCTATGTTAAATTAAGTGGTGAGAGATTTGGATCCTGTTTCAATCTTCTATATGTGGTTACCTTGACGCCAAAACCAGGAAAGGACATAACAAAAAAGAAAACTATAGACCAAATA